>SNQJ01S0014627.1:105580-159569 GCA_010110895.2 Picea sitchensis
GGGGGGAGATAAGAAGACAACAACCACTACACATCATATTAAAGATCCATTAAATCATTGCAACATTGATGGACACATAGACGGAAAATGTTGGAAACTATATCCAGAGCTTAACCCGAAGAATCACGAGAAGAACGGAAAGAAAATGGACCTTGATTCAAGCAATCAAGTTTAAAGTAGCTAGGATGTGGATGAAAATATTTTCTACACATCTATGCAGAAGGAGGTGAATATGAGTGGTCTTCATCGGAAGGAATATAAGGATATTACCAAGCTCTTCCACATAAATATTTAGGTCAAGAATCAGTACCCTCTGCCAGGCATCGATGATCTGTTGGACCAGCTGGAACATGCAAAGTACTTCACTAATTTGGATTTGAAAGTAGGATATCACCAAGTACGAGTCAAAGAATAAGATACCTGGAAGACTTCCTTCACGAGAAGGCAAGGTTTGTATGAGTGATTGGTTATTCCATTCGGTTTATACAATGCACCAACTACATTTATGAGACTAATGAATGATTTTTTACGCCATTATCTGGATTCATTTGTTATTGTCTATTTGGATGATATATTGGTTTATAGAAATACCTCAGAGGAGAACATATCATATCTTATACAGGTGTCAGAGACTCTAAAAAAGCACCAACTGCTAGCCAATTTCAAGAAATGCAAGTTTTCTCAACAATGTTTGGAGTATTTGGGGTAATCGGTGGAGGGGAGCTCAATATAGATCCCACAAATATGGAGGCCATCATGAAATGGCCAGTTCCTACAAATGTCACTAAAGTTAGGAGTTTGTTTTTCATAGTACAATACTTGCGGAAGTTCATAGATTCATTCTTAGTGGTAGCTGCACCACTCCATGCCATAACATCCAGTGGTAAGAGTTTCTAATGGGAGAAGAATCAATAGAAGGCCTTTGATGAGATGAAAAGAAAGATCACCCAAGCACCAATCTTCACATTACCAAACTTACAAAATCCTTTTGAAGTGGATATAGATGTAAGTGGGCATGCCATGGGAGCATTACTGATGCGGGGAGGAAGGGAAATATGCTATCATTATGAAGTATTTCATGGGGTGGTTCTCAACTACCCTATCTATGACAAGGAGTTATATGCCTTGGTACAAACTGTCAAAAAGTGGAAGCACTATATGATGGGAAAGGAGACCATCATCCACACAAATCACCAACCACTACAGTATTTGCAGGCCCATATTAAGCCACAACAAACCAATCATTATGAGTGGATGGGGTTTTTATAGCAATTTCATTTGGTCATAAAGTATAAGAAGGGTAGCACAAATAAGTTGGTAGACATGCTTTCACAATGACCCATATCCAATATTACAACTTTGGGAAATTTGATGCACATGTATCCTTTTATCCATGATGCATACAAAGAGGCATACATAGAAGATGAGGACTTCAAGGAGGTGTTTCAGTAGCTACATGACCAAATTCATATAGAAGAAGGTGATGATAAGGTTAACTGTCATTTCCAGAATGGATGAATCTACAAGCTCAACAAGCTCTATGTTCTTAAAGGCAAACGATTCCATCTTATCAAAGAAGCTCACACCTCGAAGGTTGAAGGACATTTTGGTGTTGGGAAGACAGTTGACAACTTACAGAGGTATGTGTACTAACACATAGTGCAAGAAGATGTAGCACAATATATTATAGGATGTATACTTTGTTGTACTAGCAATTCCAATAATAGAAAGCAAGGTCTATACCATCCATTACATGTACCCAATCGACCTTGGGAAAGTGTTTCCATGGATTTTTTGTGATTTTTACCAACAACTAGGAAGGGACATGACCATCTATTTGTGGTAGTTGACAGGTTCAGTAAAATGTGCATTCTCATGCCTTGTAAAAAGACCATAAATGGATAAGAAGCATCAAACTTGTTCTTTGAACAGGTTTGAGTGCACTTTGGGATACCAAGGAGCATCATCTCAGATAGGGATACTAGATTTATTAATGCATTTTGGACTAAATTGTGGGAGAATATGGACACTAAGTTGAATAGGTCTACAACATTCCATCCACAGACAGATGGGAAGACAAAAGTAGTCAATAGGACTTTGGTATAAATTTTGAGGGGTTATAATCATAAGCATCTGAATATCTGGGATGAAAATGTGATCTATATACAACCCTCTTATAATAGAGCAATCCATACTTATGTTGGTAAGTCACCTTTTGAAAATTGCTTTGGAAATTTTCCACCTTCACCCTTAGATGTTGTATATGGAAAACAATGAGGAGTGAGGGAGGACCTCACAAGAGATGCATTAAAAGAAGAAAAAATTGTTGAGAAGATCAGGAAAATCCATTTGCAAGTACAAGAGACATTGAAGAAGTCACAAGAAAAGTACAAGGCTAGACATGACCAGCACAGAACAGAGAAAACATTTAGAGTGGGAGACATATTATGGTTACAATTGAATAAGGAAAGGCTACAGGGTATTGGTAAGAAGATAAAGGATGTGTGGTATCATTCTTTTGAGGTATTGGAAAAGGTGGGAGATAATGCCTATATACTCATTCTACCCCCATACATGTGAATTTACTCTGTAATGAATGTGGATAATCTTAAGCTCTATGAGCCTTCCATGTTGGATCAAGAGGAGGATCAAGTCCTACCTTCCATAAAACACTTATACCATATGCTCAAGCAGATTTAGAATGTGACACAATTTTGTAGAAGCAGTCAAGAACTACAAGATGGGGGTAGCATGGCCTTTGGTGGATTGGGCTGAAAGGACAACTTCCAGACAAAGCAAACTGGTACTCCAGGGAGAAGGTAGAGGAAGAATTTCCTCACCTCATTCAACAAATATTTTGGGGAACAAAATCCTCCCTATATAGGGAGGTATGATCCAGATTGGATCATTATATTATTTGTCATCTATCTCGATGCTTTCATAGTGAAAACAATTAGAGGAATCGTCTTGCAAGGTCATTTTAGTGGAAGGTCCTAGTTTGGAAAATTGGGGTTCAAAAACTTGTAAATCCATTTTGAGGCATTAAATGGATTTTTTTGGGGTTTCATTGTTTGGAACTTGTGCACACACCATGGAGGGTTCTCTACACTCCGAGACCTTTCCAACGGTGCAAATCGTTCATCAATTGGATGCCACATTACACCTCGTTACTCATGCATATGGGGCTATCCACGTGAGGAATTTCAAGAATATTCTAGAAGGTACAAAACCCTACCACAATTGAGGTTTGAGGAAGTTAAAAACCTACCCATAGATGGCTATCAGACTATGTTAAATATCATTCCACTAGGAGGAGAAGGGGTTCCATTGTTTTGCATTTTATCTTGTTCAATAGCTGAGAAAAACATCTGAGAGTGGTATTATGTGAGCATAAAAAAGGAGGAGAGATTATATAGCAACAATACATGCCATAGGTCAAAGGAAACTCCATGGAGAGTGCCTATTTTGTTTTATGATTGCAGCTACGTGAGACATTCTCCAGCTTACAAACCTGAGAGAAAGCCCCTGAGAGGGGTGTGTGGTTCCTATCTGAGACAAAGTTGGAATGTAGATATGACCTCCTCCTTACAGAGAGTTGATAATAACTCCAGATGATTCTCCTATGTAACGCAGTGAGAAAGGATATCTGCAGAGTCGAATGTACCTGTGGCTGAGCACAACGTGAACGTGTGAAATCCCAAAGTGTTGGGTGTATTTTCTTGAGAACAAAAATGAAGATGATGTATTAAGCCTCCACTAAGTAGAAGAGTTGATGAGAAACTCCAGATGAATCTCCTGTGCAATGCAATGGGAAAGAAGATCTGTTGAGTGGACGTGCATGTGGCTGAGAACAGGTGAACGTGATCCTAGTGGTTGAGCACTAGTGAAGAAGTGGTTCTTCTGTGTAATGCAGTGAGCCAGAGATATGGACATCCATATGGATGTGCCCATAGTGGATGAGCACTAGTGGGTGTATAAGATCCCTTGTTATACTTTTCAAGAGTCAGGCCTGCCTTTAACCCTAATTGTAATGTAAAGGGTACATGTCAGCCCCACCTTAATGTAATTGTTAATTAATGTAAAAGATAATTAATATAGTTAATATTAATTATATTATCAGATAGAGAGGTCAGCCCTATTGTGCCAATAGACACTTATGTTGACAGTTTCAGTCTAGTATAAGTAAAGGTAAATTCCCCATTGAGGAATCATATATTTCATGTGAGTTTGGAAATTTCAGCAAGTACATCTTCTTGGGAAAAGTACGCACCTCTCTTGGGTGCTAGTCTTATAGGGTTTGAGCACCCTCTTGTGTGCTAGGTATTATTGGTGGTGAAGGTATTGCTCTTGAAGAATATAACAAAGGATTTTGTTGGGTTTTATTCTCTTGCTAACAAGGGTTTCCCAGGATACTTCTTGTGTTCTTGTGCATGGTGTTTCTTCTTGTCACCTTGGTTGTTGCAACATTATTGGTTATGGTTAAGACAAATGCTAAAATTGAATGAACCTCATACTTAACCTTGCTCATAGAAAAGTCAACATGGTATCAGAGCATAGGTCTTGAAGAACCCATTGAACAAGAAAATTACAGTCATCCTCTCTCTCTTCTGTAAAACCGTACAACCCTCCTAGGGTTTCCAGAAATTTCGTACGACCTACCTCTTTGAGGAGTTTCAACACTTGTCACATGGAATTTGGGGATAAAAGTACATAGGAGTGTATATCCTCCTTCAGCGCACCTCCAACAAGCTTCAGATTTCATTTCTGAGCATTTTGACTTTTTGACCCTAAGGTTTCTAGGGTTTTGCTAATTTCTGCAGAAATTTCAGTATTAGGGTTTCTGCAACTCATTGAAGGAGTTCTTCAACTCACCAATGTTCTCCCATCTTTCAAAGGATTATTGTTGGCAGTCATAAGTCCAACAAAACCTAAAACTTCTAGCCTAGCCTAGCCGTTAAGTTTTCTAGCCCGGTTGACAAAGGATTTTGAATAATCTAAAATTATGATGAACAAAACTATGATGGAAGTTAAGCTTGATGGATCAAGCAACTTCAAGTTTCTATAAGACAAGACTTCAAAGGAAGACTTATTGTGGGTGATAGAAAAAGGTGTCACTGTGACATGCCTCCTTCATGAAGATGTCAAGAGGACAAAGATCAGTCAAGATCCATTGGAGAAATCATATCAACGCCCTCAGGTATGCACTTGTATATATATTATTTGTATCATTGTCATGAGGGAAATTGCAGGAGGAAGGAACCTTTTGCTGAAGTCATGGATCCAGAGGGATCTCAGTGCATACATAGGAACAACACACTCAAAGTGAAGACTCCAGGTTTGATTTTTGTAATTTTCATTCCTCTAACCTATATTTCTAAAGTTTGCTACATTACAAGTAGGTGTTGTAGTTGTGACAACAATCATTAAATTGCTTTGATTCTAGAGATGCACTCACTATTCTCCTTTAGGAGATATTCTTGTTTTGGTTCCTCTTGTTTTCTTGTTCCAGACAGGTTAACAACAAATAAATATGTTTATCCTTTAGAGGGAGCCACTTGACTCAGAGGGAATCAAAACTATTTGAGAAAGAGGAAGAATAGAACCATCATTGGGGAAACCAATGCAATAATACATGATCAGAATCTTTCTATGATTCTATGGGCAGAAGCATGCATGACACAGTATATGTTCAGAACAAGAGTCTTCACTGGACTTTGAAAAACATAACTCCTGAAGAATCCTTCACCGGAGTGAAGCATGAGATTGAACACGTCGGGATATTTGGGTGCCCAATGTATTTTCATGTACCCAAAGAGAAGAATTACAAGCCAGACCCTTCAAGGAGAAAGGATACGTTTATGGGATAACAATGAATCTTCGAAGAAATTCCAGATTGAAATCCTTGGTCAAAGACAAATTGAGACAAGCAAAGATGTGTCCTCAAAGAAGAGATACCTTTTTTTAAAGACCCATAGAATCTCAGATGGACATTGACAGTGAGACAATACATTCTCCCCCCCTTAGAAATTCAGAGGGAGACAAACATTATTCAAGCTAATCTAGTTGGTCCAGTTGATATGTCCAGAGATATTGCATTAAGAGCATAAAAGGGCATGCCTAGGACTCTGCTAGAAGGCATAGAAACACACAAGTCCCTCAAGGGACACCTTGAGAAAGAAATAGAGTTTTTTTTTTAAACTATTCTTCAGTCATGAGCCACTTCATTGAAGAAACAACAAGAGAAACACGTATGGAAAGATACCATAACAATACCAGTGTATCTTAAAGAATTATGTATAAGATATTATTCAGAGACCAGAAGAGAAGTATGTGGTAACTTCCAAATGGATCTATAAGAGCAAGCATGTTGTTGTTGGAAGTTTCAAGAAATACAAAGCCAAAGGATTCTCACAAACAAAGGAAGTTGTTTATGATGAGATACTTGATCCAGGAAACCTGATAGATTTCCATCTGTACTACCATCCATGAGTTGGAAAATATATCAGATGAATGGATTCTTGATGATTTTGGGTTTCAGCAAGAGTGTTGTTGATCAAAACCTATATTATTATAGTGTTGGTGATGAGAGCCTAATTTTGATGACTTGTTCATAAATCCCTTGTTGTTGAAAAAAAGTAAGCCTTAACTTTTGAGTTCAAGATGAAGGATCTAAGTATGATGCTCTACTTCCTGAAAGTATGACAAAGAACCAATGACATTTTCCCGAGTAAAGGAAAATATACAATGTGAATATTAAATAAGTTCATCCTGACAGAATACAAAAACATTGTGATAGATCTGAAGAAAATGAATGATGATGATTCAGACGAGATTGATCCATAGTTGATTGGATCATTCATGTATATGGTTAACACCAGATCAAATTCATGTTATGTAGTGAATGTACTTAGTCAAACCATGAGTCAATCGAGACAGACTCACTGGATAGAAGAAAAGCATGTATTGAGATACATATGAGGCACAATTGGATATGGCCTGAGATATGCCTCCAGTGTGAACTTGAGTTTGCAGGATATTCCGATACAGATTGAGCAAAGAGTACAGTGGACCAAAAGAGCGCATCCGGTTGTTGTCTTACCGTGAAGTTTGCCATAATTTCCTGATGAAGCAGGCAAAAAAACTCTTTGGCCTTGAGTACCACAGAAGCAGAATATATAGCATCAAATGTGAGAAGCCATATGGCTTCACAAGCTTCTAACAAATTTACTTGACCATGAGATAGATCCTATGATGATAACCAAGAGCTATGTGTAAATATCCTTGAGAACCTAGTGTTTCCCGAAGGATCGAAACACGATGATGTGAAATATCCTTATATCAGAGATATGATGCAGGGGAAAACCGTACACATGCAGTACCTTCCTACACATGAGTAGATTGCAGACACCTTCACCAAAATAACTTGATGAAGAATGCCTCCCTAGTTGAGAGGGAGTGTTGATGACTCTAGCCAAGACAAATTTCAATGTACATCCATGTGAGACTTGGCATGATGAAGAATCCCTCCCTGGATGAGAGGAAGTGTTGATGATTTCAGCTACATGACACATTCTCCAGCTTACAAACCTGAGAGGGGTGTGTGGTTCCTATCTAAGATAGAGTTGGAACATAGATATGGCCTCCTCCTTACAAAGATTTGAGAATAACTCCATATGATTATCTTGTGTAATGCAGTGAGAAAGGAGATATGCAGAGTTGGACGTGCCTGTGGATGAGCACAAGGTGAATGTGTGAAATCCCAAAGTGTTGGGTGCATCGTCATGAGAACAGAAATGAAGATGGTGTATTAAACCTCCTTTGAGCAGAAGAGTTGATGAGAAACTCTAGATGACTCTCATGTGTAATGCAATGGGAAAGAAGATATGTTGAGTGGACGTTCCTATGGACGAGCACAGGTGAACGTGATCCTAGTGGCTGAGCACTAGTGAAGAAGTGGTTCTTCTCTGTAATGCAGTGAGCCAGAGATATGGACATCCCTATGTATGTGCCCATATTGTATGAGCTCTAGTGGGTGTATAAGATCCCTTGCTATATTTTTCAAGAGTTAGACCTACCTGTAACCATAATTGTAATGTAAAGGGTACATGTCAACCCCACCTTAATGTAATTGTTAATTAATGTAAAAGATAATTAATCTGGTCAATATTAATTATATTATCAGATAGAGAGGTCGGCCTTGTTGTGCCAATAGACACTTATGTTGACATGTTCAGTCTAGTATAAGTAAACATAAATTCCCCTTTGAGGAATCATATCTTTCATGTGAGTTTGGAAATTTCAGCAAGTACATCTTCTTGGGAAAAGTGTGCACCTCTCTTGGGCACTAGTCTTCTAGGGTTTGAGCACCCTCTTTTGTGCTAGGTCTTATTGGTGGTGAAGGTCTTTCTCTTGAAGAATATAGCAAAGGATTTGGCTGGGTTTTCTTCCCTTGTTGAGAAGGGTTTCCCAAGATACTTCTTGTGTTCTTGTGGATGTTGTTTCTTCTTGTGATCTTGGTTGTTGCAACATTATTGTTTATGGTTAAGACAAATGCTAAAATTGAATGAACCTCATACTTAACCTTGCTCATAGAAAAATAAACAATTTATTTGTACTTGCATCATTTCTATACCAAAGAAAAGAGAGCAGAATAACCTCAACTTCTAGTTGGGTTTTCTCCTGTATTGGGTTTCCCAAGTCAAATCTTGTGTTTATTTGTGGATGGTGTGATTGTATTTTAGTTTTCTCTATTTTTCACATTTTATCTATTACATGCATAAGAAGACAAATCAAAAACTAAATATTCTAGAAATCTAAAGGAAAAATAACCTTAATAATAAAGATTTCAGGTATTTATCAGATATGTTGTGACGAACCGTTCTAGTGGAATATCCATGACAATTTACAGATCATGGAAAACAAGGAGGAGTGAGGGACAACCTCACATGAGATGCATTAAAAGTATAAAAAAATGTTAAGAAGACCTGGAAGATCCATTTGCAAGTACAAGAGACATTGAAGAAGTCACATGAAAAGTACAAGGGTAGATGTGACCAACACATAAAGGAGAGAACATTTAGAGTGGGATATAGAGTATGGTTACAACTGAATAAGGAAAGGATGCAGGTTCCTGGTAAGAATATCAAGGCTCTGTAGTATGGTCATTTTGAGGTGTTATCACGCAATTTGTACTTTCCCAAAGCCAAAGGCAAGTGATCACTAAATTTGCGTAACAGGAGGTTGTCCTATCACTGTCACCTAAACAAGACACCTCTTTCTCTTTAGGGGTATTACCCCAAAGGAGACATCCCCGGTGACCTGGGGGTTTGAGAAGGCTAAGGTAAGAGTATCAAGAAAGTCCCACCCCTCCCACAAGTTACTATGATCAGGAAGTCCCAAGGGTTTTAATAAGATGAAGCAAAGTATTACTTAAGTGTACCTTCCCAAAACAAGACAACAAGAAAAACACTATTTGCAAGTACCAATTGATGTTAGTGCTTCATAAAACCATAGAATTTGAATAAAAGCATAAACTGATATAAAAGATGAAGCAACATAAATATTTATAACATCAATGTATATATAGTAATAGCTTCACAATTATGCCTCAATAAAGCTTCAATAATGACCAAAAATGATAACCTAAAATTGGCAAAGTGCTAGTATCTGTCGGAAGCAATGAAGGAAATGTAAAATAAGCTTTAAAACTTGCTTTTAAGGTGATTTTGTTGTTGTTATAGATGGTTGTATCAATCTTTTGCAACAACAGCAAGATAGTTAGTAGGTTAGTCCAATCTAAGGTTAGAAATGGTTAGTAAAGATCTTGAAGTAGATGGTTTAAAAGTTGTTTTAGTCAATCAATCACTTTGTAAGGTATGAACTAGTGACTTTAGGGTAAATGGAGTCACTATTGCAGTGAAAATTCTTATGGGAAACAAATGATAATGGGTGAGCTAAAGAGAAGAGGGAAGACGGTTGAGGTGTTAGTAACCTAAGGCCTCAATCATCCAAAACCCTAGAAGGAAAAAGTTGCTAGGAAGTAGGTAACCCTAGGCCCTAGCAATTTTCCATCTTCTTTAGGTCAAGCTAGAAATAAAATATGAAAGCTTAATGAAGCAATAGTACTAGAGTGCTACTAAGTTAGGGCTCTAGTATATCCTTCAAGGGAGGTGTCTTCTAGCAAAATCAAGTAGGTGAAGAGTTATTAAGGGAAGGACAATAACATGTTCTTTTCTCCTAGGGTTTCACACTAGCAATTTCATAATATTATAAATGAACAAGTAAAATATACCATAACCATTCAAAACAAAGAAGGATTGTAGATATCTACTTACTTCACCAAGAATAATCTAGTCACAAACCCTAGTTGAAGACTTTCCACCATGAAAATGAAAAAATACACCAATAAAAGCTCCATCCAAGAGTTGTGCACCACTTAGTTCAGCCAATAAGCCTTAAAAGAGGCCAAATTTCAGACCTCACACTTGTGTGAGTGAAAGATGATGAAAAATATAAGAGATCTTTCCCTTATTTATACAATACAAATGACTTTAATTACATTTTAGGTCAAGAAAGGTCGACATGGCCAGTTTACATCAAAAATCCAGTTTTACATAAAATTGACAATGAAAACCCTAATGTCATATTTTTAGGGTGACGTTGGGCCCCTTCTTGGAACGCTAGGCCTCCAAAGTGAAACGTTGGGGCCCAAAACCCCTTAGCAACTGCCACACGTGCCGACCAAAGTTGTCCTCATGCCTAAAACCCCAAACTGGATGGCGTCAAGGCTCTGAATGATGATGTCATGGGCCTTCAAGGGCCAACATCATGGTTGGAAGGAAAGACCCCCCTGGGTCCATGCCTGTCAAAGTGCCTCTTATGTAAAATCCTCCCTTTTCTGTGGTGCAAGCCTCTGATATCATTTTTCCCCTAGGTGGGGTCTCAACATCCATATGGTGGGATTTTATCCCTATGGAGGTCTGAGCTAATCATCTCCCCACATTTACTTTTCCGTCAAGAATGGTCCTACAACAACAAAAAGTACACCCTCCATGGGCTCATAAGTCACAAGGATCATAGAAATGTCAATCACATCCAATAATAAAGTTACCCAAACATGTGCATTAAACCCCCCTTTTCCCAGACAAGTGCTCAAAGACGTTATGCTATTTCACAAGCTAGTTTTGGAGAGGGTATCATGAAGTCCTATTGGGATAATTATCCTCAGGTGTGGGATGTTTCCAGGTGAAGACAAATCTAGATCATGTAAATTCATGAGATGGTGTGGGGATGTTTGGGCAAGGGGTGCAGTGATAACATGGAAATGTAGGTCTTACATGTGGGTGCCTATGTAGAGTGTGAGTTGCACCTTCTCATGGATGCAATTGTTTCCTATCCCATTCAATGCATTTTTACTCTTTGGCTCATTGATTTTTCTTTCAAGAGAATAGTTGGAGGACACTGCCCTGTCGTGGTGACCAGTGGTGATAGTGTTACCCATGAGCATTTCACAGAGATGAGAAGGTTGGCTCGTGATGAGACACCCTTACTCTTGGATATGACACCAAGAGCCACTTCCCTGGCATGGTGACCAGATGAATAGTAGTGGCATACTGCTACATTCCCATGGACCTAATAGGCTGGCTCATGACGAGCCCCCTATCCACCAACTAGGTCCTGAGTTTTATTTTATTTTATGGGTCCCCCCTTTTTTTTGTTGAGAATCCTTTTATTTCTTTCTCGGGGATCCTTGGGTGAAGCATCTCAAGGTTTGATCTTGGATTTTAACTTTTTCCAGCTAATTTTACCCTCTGGGCCTTTAGCCCCTTCTTCCCACAAGGTAAGGTACAACCCTTACTAGCTTGGCAAACCCAATGCTCGAACCAATGTAGGGGATAAATGAGAGGGAAAATGATGAAAAATGATAAGTAAGTAAGGAATAGATGATGACCTTTAATAGACCCACCCATTGGCAACTCATCCCTAAATAAACCAACTTGCTAGGGCACTTTGTCATCCCCCCAGGTATGGACAAGTTAAAAGGCATAATTTCCAAGAAAACATCATGAAGCAAAAGAGAATTAAATGCACATATTCAAATGTTTTGAGAATTAGAGTGACACATACCATGATACCCAGACTCATTTTCTCATGGAGCAAGACCCACTACTACCTCATAACCAAGACGATGGGATGGATGTTGTTGTTGATGATAGATAGGAGGTGTTGAAGAAATATGGGCCATCCAGGGCCAAGCTCAAGTCAATATGGCTCTCGGTAGTCCATGTCTAAGACTTGTGGGCCTCTAGACATAATCTCCTTTGTTATCCCTAGGTTAGGGGATAACATCTGGCTCCAACTCAGGGACATGTGCTCACTGTAGAGCGCATGAGAACCTCAGCATCTCTGGCATGACCTGTGATCTACTAGATCTCAACAAAAAACTATTAATATTTTTTTTGGGTGGTGATATCGCCCCTGGCTCATATATGATACAAAAAAGTAAGCAATCATGTATACAAATGGAAATGAAATGAAACTATACTACTCTAGAATGATATGCAGATGGTATATACAATGAATGCAAATGCCTACCTACTTACCTCTACTTACCTTTCGGTTGAATATTAGGTGTAGTAAATACCCAGTGAAACCATCCCAACAATGTCTCATAACACCTACCTCTGTGCTTCATCATAAACCAAAACAATGATAATTCAAGCACAAAAATAACACGAGTTAGAAAATGTATTGTATCATCGGAAATCGTAAAGTCTATCTCATGGAGGTGGGTGGGAGGGACAAAATGGTGCTAATTCACACTCTCTGGAAAGTGCTCAATCCATCTTAGAAAGGGATCATGAAAAATCAAAGGTTCAATAGACTGACTCAAAGGGATTGAAGTTTGTCTACCTTGGATGTCTTCACAATCTGAGGTCTGGGAAGGGGCTAGCAAGAACCTAGAGGATGACTGAAAATTTCTTAGGGGAAGNAGAAAGGGATCATGAAAAATCAAAGGTTCAATAGACTGACTCAAAGGGATTGAAGTTTGTCTACCTTGGATGTCTTCACAATCTGAGGTCTGGGAAGGGGCTAGCAAGAACCTAGAGGATGACTGAAAATTTCTTAGGGGAAGGATGAAAAATTGAGATAACAAAGCTCTTCTTGAGGTATTCAACCTACCCTTGAATTCTGAAAGTAATATTTTCCTCAAAGAAAACTTAAGACAAAGGATATGCTTCCCAACTACACCTTTAGTAACATAGCGAGACAAAATTGTCGAAGGGAGTTGGAATACATTGTCATAAGGGTCCTTCTCTGGGGCAAGCAATTTACTCACCTTTATCAATATCTGAGAACAATGGTGGTTGATAATCGTCTCCGTAGAATAAACTCAAGTGATCATAGGAATACTCATCATAATCCTCAAGGTATGATCAAAAACCATTAGGGGGACATAGCACTAGGTCATCCTTGGGTGTCTGAAAAAGTTTTGCAATCATATCATCTCCTTGTTGCCAAATGCCAAAACTACTAGTAGCCTCATATGATAGTTGTAAAGGCAACTTTTGGAAATGAGCCTCAATGTTGTAAATGGGATCCCCATCATATCCAATCACATCCCATTTACACTGTACGACATGTATGAATTCATCAATATTATCAAAAAAGTCATCATCTTTATCATAACATGAAGGTCTTAAAACATCCAAGGGCTCCTCTAACACTTCTTCACTTTCCAAATCATAAAATAAAGCATCATCATACTCTTGGAAAGGAAAATGACTTACCATGTTTACTTCTTCTTATGCAGGAGCTTTGAGGACTCGGATAACTTCATCAAATGGAAGAGCATGCATCATTTTTTCGTCCTCGTGACTTGTCTCTACATCTTCAACTTCATAATAAGGAGGATGTGTCTCATCCAAGGATTCCCTTTCTTACTCCCCCTCTAAATCATAGAATAAGGTATCATCAAAATCCTGAAAAGGAAAGTGACTAACCTCATCCTCTTCTTCTTGTGCGGGATGAATAGGCTCTTCGATGTCTTCATAAGAGGGAGGAGCACACATCAACACTTCATCATTGTGTTTGATTTCCTCGGGCTCTCACTCTTCAACCATGTCTTCATTATCCTTGGCAGAAGAATGAGTAATTTATTGCTCTTCCTCATGGGATTGGAAAACCTCATTTAGATCCTTCTCCTAAACCTCTTGTTGGTTGATGACTTCTTCACTTATTTCAAAGATATCAAGGGAAATTAATCTCTCTAGACTAAGGGTATCTGGGGTACCTTTGGGGTCATAAACTTTGGTTTCTAGAAAAAAACATGTTTTTTCTTGGACAAAGAGATATTCTCCTCTATTTGTGTGGCCATGTAATAGGCATCATTGATTGTTTTTGGCCCCTTTTTATCAAGGAGGGACCCTAAATGCACTAAGAGTGCATTGGTATAGAGATAAATGAGGTACTTGTCTCCAAGATGATGGCTTCTAGGAATCTGATATAGTAAGTTCTCAAACCTATCCTGGATTTCCCTGATAGTCTCATTCTCAGTTTGTTTTATATACTCGAGTATTTTTAGTAGCATTTGGATATATTTCAATTTAATACCCCATCTTTTGAGAATGGTTTCTTCTAATTGGTCCATAGATGTGATGCCAGCATCAAGGAGATCATCATACCATTTCCTAGCATTGCCATGAAGAGTGGAGAAGAAAAGTTTCATTTCCAAATCTTCAGCATCATTACCGATAGGGTGGAGTTGAAAGAAATCCCAAAAATCATCCATGTGATTGTCAGCTCTAACCCCATCACTACCAGTGAATCTAGGGAGTCATTTTTAATACCCTGAGGGCATTTGTCAAGGGTATCCTAGGATTTTACTCATGTCTAAGGGTTTGAAATTTCCTGGGTCCCATTGAGAAACCATGGTTGGATTTTCCATCAGTGGAGTTGCCAGATAATCCTTCTAGGGATCATCAAAGAGAAAAGACAGAATCACCCTCAGTGGAATCGCCAGGTAAGATTTGTGAAGTAAAGGCTTTGGATAAAGTCTTACTGAAAAAGTGTTGTTGAGGAATATTGACTCATTTTCCCCCGACAATGGTGCCAAAATGTTATCGCACAATTTGTACTTGTCCAAAGCGAAAGGCAAGTGATCACTAAATTGGTGTAACAGGAGGTTGTCCTATCATTGTCACCTAAACAAGACACCTCTTTCTCTTTAGGGGTAGTACCCCAGGGGAGACGTCCCCGATGACCTGGGGGTTTGAGAAATCTAAGGTAAGAGTATCAAGAAATTCCCACCCCTCTCACAGGTCACTCTGATCAGAAAGTCCCAAGGGTTTTAATAATATAAAGCAAAGTATTACTTAAGTGTACCTTCCCAAAACAAGACAACAAAAAAAATATTATTTGCAAGTATCAAGATGTTAGTGCTTCATAAAACCATAGACTTTGAATAAAAGCATTAGCTGATATAAAAGATGAAGCAACATAAATATTTATAAAAACAATGTAGATATAGTAATAGCTTCGCAATTATGCCTCAATAAAGATTCAATAATGACCAAAAATGATAACCTAAAATTGGCAAAGTGCTAGTATTCTCGGAAGCAATGAAGGTAATGTAAAATCATCTTTAAAACTTGCTTTTAAGGTGATGTTGCTATTGTTATAGATGGTTGTAGCAATATTTTTCAACAACATCAAGATAGTTAGTAGGTTATTCCAATCTAAGGTTAGAAATGGTTAGCAAAGATCTTGAAGTAGTTGGTTTAAAGGTTGTTTTAGTCAATCAATCACTTTGTAAGGTATGAACTAGTGCCTTTAGGGTAAATGGAGTCACTATTGCAGTGGAAATTCCTAGGGGAAACAAATGATAATGGGTGAGCTAAAGAGAAGAGGGAGGATGGTTGAGGTGTTAGTAACCTAAGGCCTCAATCATCCAAAACCCTAGAAGGAAAAAATTGCTAGGAAGTAGGTAACCCTAGGCCCTAGCGATTTTCCTTGTTCTTTAGGTCAAGCTTGAAATAAAATATGAAAGCTTAATGAAGCAATAGTACTAGAGTGCTACTAAGGTAGGGCTCTAGTATATCCTTCAAGGGAGGTGTCTTCTAGCAAAATCAAGTAGGTGAAGAGTTATTCAGAGAAGGACAATAACATGTGCTTTCTCTTATGGTTTCACACTAGCAATTTCATAATCTTATAAATGAACAAGTAAAATATACCATAACCATTCAAAAAAAAGAAGGATTCCACATTTCTACTTGCTTCACCAAAAATAATCTAGTCACGAACCCTAGTTGAAGACTTTCCACCATGAAAATGCAAAAATACATCAATAAAAGCTCCCTCCAAGAGTTGCACACCACTTACTTCAGCCAATAAGCCTTAAAAGAGGCTGAATTTCAGACCTCACACTTGTGTGAGTGAAATATGATGAAAAATATAAGAGATCTTTCACTTATTTATACAATACAAATGACCTTTAATAACATTTTAGGTCAAAAAAGGCCGACATGGGCAGTTTACATCAAAAATCCAGTTTTGCATAAAATTGACATTAAAAATCCTAATTTCATCTTTTTAGGGTGACGTCATGCCCCTCCTAGGGTGATGTTGGGCCCCTTCTTGGAACGCTAGGCCTCCAAAGTGAAATGTTGGGGCTCAAAACCCCTCATGAACTGCCACATGTGCCAACCAAATTCATCCTCATACCTAAAACCCCAACTGGATGACGTCAAGGATCTGAATGATGACGTCAGGGGCCTTCAAAGACCAATGTCATGGTAGGAAGGAAAGACCCCCCTGGATCCAGGCCTGCCAAAGTGCCTCTAGTGGAACGTCCTCCCTTTTCTCTGGTGCAAGCCTCTGGTATCCTTTTTCCCTTGGCTAAGGTCTCAGCATCCATCTGGTGGTATTTTATCCCTATGGAGGTCTGAGCTAATCATCTCCCCACATGTACCTGCCCGTCGGGCATGCTCCTGCAACAACAAAAAGTATGCCCTCCATGGGCTCATAAGTCACAGGGATCATAGCAATGTCAATCACATCCAGTAATCAAGTTACCCAAACATGTGCATTAAATTCCCCTTTTCCCAGACAAGTGCTCAAAGACGTTATGTTATTTAACAAGCCAAGTTTGGAGAGGGTCTCAGGATGTCCTATTGGGCTAATTCTCCTCATGTGTGGGGTGTTTCCAGGTGAAGACAAATATAGGTCATGAAAATGCATGAGATGGTGTGGGTATGTTAGGGAAAGGGTTGCAGTGATAACAGGGAAATGTAGGTCTTACTTGTGGGTGCCTCTGTAAGAGGGTGAGCTGCACCTTGTCATGGATGCAATTGTTTCTTATCCCATTCAATGAATTTTTACTCTTTGGCTCATTTCTTTTTCTTTCAAGATAATAGCTAGAGGACACTGTCGTGGCTCGGTGACTAGTGGTGACAGCGTTACCCACAAGCATTTCACGGATATGAGAAGGTTGGATCATGATGAGACCCCATTTCTCTTAGCTATGCCACCAAGAGCCACTACCCTGGCATGGTGACCAGATGAATAGTAATGCCATAATGCTACATGCCCATGGACCTAATAGGTTGGCTCATGATGAGACCCCCTATCCACCTACTAGGTCCTGAGTTTTATTTTATTTTATGGGTCACCCATTTTTCTTTCTGAGAAGCCTTTCATTTATTTCTCGGGGACCCCTAGGCGGAGCATATCAAGGTTTGATTTTGGGTTTTAACTTTTACCAACTACTTTTACCCTCTGGTCCTCTCCAAGGCCAAGCTCAAGTCAATATGGCTCTCGGTACTCCTTGTGTAGGACCTGTGGGCCTCGAGACATAATCTCCTTAGTTATACCTAGGATAGGACATAATATGAGGTATTAGAAAAGGTAGGAGATAATGCTTACAAACTCAATCTACCCCCATACATGTGCATTTACTCAGTAGTGAATGTGGAGAATCTCATACTCTATGAGCCTTCAATGTTGGCTTGGGAGGAAGAACATGTCCTACCTTCCATAGAGGATTTAGCACCAGATGCTCAGGTAGAGTTAACAAAGGACACATTTTTGTAGAAGTGATCCTAAACTAAAAGACAAAGGCAACATGACCTTTGGAAGATTGGGTTGAAAGGACAACTTTCATTCAAAAAAAATTGGCACTCTAGGGAGAAGGTAGAGAAAAAATTTCCTCACCTCATTCAGTAAATTTTTTGGGGACCAAAAGCCTCCCTAAATGGGGAGGTATGATCCAGATTAGATAATTATATTATATTTCATTTATCTCAATGATTTCAGAGTGGAAAAAATATGAGGAATCAACTTGTAATTTCATTTTAGTGACGATGTTCTACACTTCGATGTGACTATGAACTCTGTTGTAATCTATGGAAATGTATGTAGATGTTACCAGTAGTCCTTCACATAGAGAAATATACACATTGCACTAATATACAAGCACACACATAGACATAGACAGAAGAATACACAAAGTAGTGTGAAGACCAACATTATGAACTTTATATTATGATGCAACAACCGCTTTTCTTTTTTGCATAGCCACATATTTATACTTGTACATTTAGTTACAAGGAAGTTACAACTTCCTAACTGCCTCAGTAGGTCGACCCGATTGGGTGATCGACCAACTTACATAGTCGACTAGCCCCTACAACATCTCCCCCCACCTCAAATCCTTGCTTGTCTCAAGCAATAATGAGATTGTGACTTTTACATTTACAAACCTTTCATAGAATGAGATGACAAAAAATTTGAATAAGAAAAAGAATTAATTGGAGCAATGACTTTGTTGGATCTTTTGTGGCTACTTGTTGAATTTATGGGGCTTTTGTTGTTGATGTTGTTGCATGTGTCTTCTCATCTATTTTCTCTGGTTTGATGGATGGTTCTTCTGGTATGGTGTTTAGCCAAGTATAAAGGTGTACTTGAGAGTCCAAAATGTTAACCCCTTTGTCCAGTCATGAAGCATCTTCTCCTTCCACTTCAATTTTAGTAGTTGATGAATGATGGTTGGCGGTTGAAAAAGTTTGATTTGGATACACTTTGGCTGAAAAATTGGAATCTTTGTTGATAAGGAGAGGCAAGAGCCAACCAATGTAGTTGTGTTGGTTGTTTTGGAAAGTGCTTGAAAGAAGTTTGGTATATATGAGGAGCCAGTATATGTAGATATTGGGAAAATGTGTGCCAATCATGAATTGAATATTGTGCCTAAAATTTGAGTGATTTCATTTGTGTAAGGTAGCCCAACTTGTCGATGATGGAAGCATTTTTCGTTGTGTTCAATTTAGGGTTGAAATTATCCTCGTCATGTTATATAACTTTAATGACCTGATCAAGGTGTTCCACAACATTCTTAGTTTCTAACTGTGCTTTCTTACCCTCTCTAAACCACTCCCGCTCTTGCTAGGTAAGTTGTACTTCGAGCTCATTTTCTTTATTGATCTGCATAGCTAGAGTTATCCTAATTATAGACTTGGGTGTTCTTCTTCTTTGTCAAATATTCCAGCACACTTATATGAGCTTGCATCTTGTTGAAGGTCGAGGCAAAGTAAGTAGGTTAATTACTTACTACAGTGTTTAATGTGGTGGCTTGATCAACCACCCCATCTAAGCTCTATAAAATTTCCTTAAAATTTTCATACTCTGACTGAAGGATGATTGAAGTCTAATAAATAATCAATTGTTGGTCAGATTCAATCATTTGGGCATGCTCCTTCTTCATCTTCATGTTCACCTCCCTCAATTGTCTAATTTATTGTTTCCCTTGCAGGTTCAACTCGACTAAATTCTCGACCAATTTCTTAAAGGAGTTGAGTCGACCGACTTCATCACTTGGTGGACCCAGGTCTAATTTCTCTTTTGTCGGGTCGATGCAGCTTTTCCTTGTGTCCTACTCCTCATATTTTATTGTTGTTAGCTTATCCCAATCCTTCATTATGCACTTCTATCTAGATACTGACTCTTTCATGACTTCATTAAATAGGTCAAATATTTGAGTGTCGAATGCCAACATGGGATCAAATATCATCTTTGTTGTGGGTTTAGGCTTGACAACTATGAAGGTTGTAATGAGCATTGTAGTTAGTTTCTGGTGGACCATCTTCTTCTTCTTTTTGTTCTTTCCCTTTGACTTTGATGGTTGTTGTAGTGGATCATTAGTCTTTTCAAGTGTCCTTTTAGAATGTTTCTCAGGATTATTGTCCATATTCGTCTCGAGACTATTTCATGAGTCTTCTCAAGATATTATGCAGGTGGTTGTTTTCCAGTTGACTGCTCTAGGAGGGGAGTCAACTTATCCATTGGCCCTTGTTCAGTTGTGATTTTACCCTTGTCTTGCACACTAGAAAGTTATGTTGTATCTTGTGCATCAACATATTTTTGTTAGTCATGCTCTGTTTGTTGATTTTTATATTGCTTTGTTTCCACTTGGTCGGTCTATGGGGGAACAATTGGCTCAGATGATCCTAGTTATAATATCTTTGTATATTGGACCGAATGCTCAGGTACATGACTATGTTTTCATATGTTTGTATCATCTTGGGTGCTTTCTCATTATGTTCAATGTCATGTTGATATTTGTCTCCCTAGCCTTCTTGATGCACCTATTCCTACCCTTCCATGTCGGGGAGGTTTGGCTCGACTACTTCAGTCTAATGATCAACCTTTTCTTCGTTGGTCTGGTATGACACTATTTCTTGAAAAGAGACTTCAATGTTATCCTTCCTTTTTCTACATTGTTATGTTGGGGGGTCTTCCACTAGCCCTTTCTCTTCTATAATCTTGGTTAGATCAACCAGGAAGGAACAAGGTCAATGGGATGAACTGTGTGAGTCTATTTTGGTCGACCAGGTCCAGGAGGATGAGTTCGACCAATGCTTGTCTCTCATTGTTCCTCCAACATGTGCTTCTTTTGTCTCCTTGTTTCCACATGTTTCTTGAGAAATGCCTTAGATTTTGTGTCTTTAACACAAATTTCCTTTATATAAGTCACTACTTCATTATATGTAGGGACGACACTTGATTTCAATATTTGTCGAGTCATGGTTGCCTCCTATCGATTTGCTTTGCCCTTTTTCTTGACTTGTTCAAGGATCCTCTTGGATATTTTATCAAAGATTTGTTTGATGGCTAGGTCATCACAATTGATCAACTGATTGAATTTGAAGATTCCTTGCCAATCAATGTCGATTGGTTGGGAAGCTGACTCGACTGGTTGTTTATATTTTGCAGGAGCAACTATTTCTATTTGTTTTCTTTTTGTTGGAGTTTTCTTCAAAGGGGACCCCATGTTATTCTCTATATTGTCCACAAATGGTAAGGTGTGAAGCTCAACCTCCTTTTCTTCTTCCAGCTTTGCATCTATAAGAGGTATTATAATGGATGGGTCTTCTTCTAGAAATTCTAGGGGAATTGAAAACTCAGTGTCTGTCTTCCTTTCTAACTCTTCGAAAATATGTAGTCGTGTCAACTGGTAAGCTAAGTCTTTTGAAGTCAGAGCTGACTCGACTCCACAACATACTTTGGTTATAGCGATGCAGAGTTTAATATGGCATGGCCGAGGTAGTTCTTGATGAAATACCTGCTCAAACCTCCATCTGTGGGAGGCATTATTAATATTCTAGACCCATTTTTTGAACATCTTTTCAGCTCGAAGGGAATCCAATGAACCCACTACACCTAGAGCAAGTATTTGGAAATTTTCCATTTTCAATTTTCTTTTTCTTGTGAAGATGGATTCTCCAACTAGGATTATTTGGCTCATGGCTATCCATATGAGGAGTGTTGGGCTCGTGATATGGTTGTTTTATGATGATGATTGAATCCTTTTTGTACCGGTATTATATGTATTAATAACCATTTTGAAGATGTTTTCAAAGGATTTTGTATCAATTCATCATGGATCTACAACATGTATTTTCAATTGATGTTTTGCAATGGTTTTTAGTTAAATTCGTTTTGATTTAATGTTTAAAAGAATCTAATGCGTGATCTATGTGTCACAAGATGAATTTGCAATGCAAATTTCCATTTGGTACTCCATCCAGCACCTGATATGGTACTTCATCTGGCACTGCATCCAGCACTTGGAGCGTAGGCGAGTTGGCGGTTGTTATATTGGTGGCTTGTGCTGGGAGAATCGACGACCTGGGTTTTGTTCCCCCTCATTGCCTCCAGCTATTGAGCTCTTAACATCTCGGATTAAGCAGTTATGCTAATCGTTCAATGGCTCGTTCAGTTTCTAGAAGTTAAAGGTTGTTAGCACGCATTTAATGGAATTTACCATTTTTAGAGGAGGTCGACCCTTCCAGTGGTCGACCTCTCAAATTGTAATCATTATAAATACCACAATAGTAGCGAGACCATATGTGAAGAATTGATAGAATCCATTATCACTGTATAACTCAGACATTTCTACAAACTTGTGCTAGACTGTGTTTGTTAATTTAATGCCAGAACCGTGTTGATTTAGCTCGCAATTTGTTGTTGAGATGTAGCCATGACCTACTGGGGGGCCCACCAGTGGTCTGGGTGAATACTTAGATAGATTGCATCTTTCAGTTGTGTAGTTATCATTTATTTCATTTCCTATTACATGTGTTTTATCATTTTAAATATTGTGTGTTTGTTGTTCATCATTTAATTGTTTCATTCCCTTTTTGCAAGTTGCTTGTAGGAGATAGTTGTTATTATGTTGTGTATTTTATCTGTTAGTGAATGGATTGCAAGCTACTAACATAGATTGTGTGTTAAAATGTTAAATTGAATTTATGCACGTTAAAACAGAGTAGTTAGAACAAAGTATTAGTTAACACAGAGTACAGAGTTTCTTTTACAAGTTTCGATGGATTAATAGTTGCGAGTTTTGTTAATTTAATCCTCAGTTTAGTCATGCTTTCCTGAATCTATTTTGCTTCTCAATCTTGTTGTAGTATGCTAAGATAGAAGTAGGTTTTTTATTATGTTTTTACAAGCATTTCAATTTGCAATCTGAGTTTTTAACAATGGATTTAGCTTAGTTTAATTTATGAGATCTCAGTTCTAGATTTGAATAGGCAGAAAATCTAGAGGAAGTATGATCTATTCAAATCTAGAACTGAGATCTCATAAATTAAACTAAGCTAAATCCATTGTTAAAAACTCAGATTGCAAATTGAAATGCTTGTAAAAACATAATAAAACCTATAAGAAATCTCTAGTCAAACTAACCGACCAGGTCAGATTCTTTTTTCTTGTCGATCCCATGGTCGAATGTTTTATGTTAATTGGTTTTATTGTATTTGTTGATTTTATACTAAAGATGACTTGATTGATAAGGGTCACACTCGATTTATAGAGTTCACACTCCCTTGAATTATAGGGTTCATGCTCGCTTGATTCTCTTGCTCGCTTTTTCAAGAATTGGCGAATATCATGTTTCAGAGTTGTAATTTACGTTAAATTCTTCTTATCATCTTGGTATGGTCGACGTGTTGTCCAATATAATTGGTCTTTCTTCATTTTTCCTTTGATGAATTAGCTATGAAATTATTATTATTGTTGATTCATGGTCGGTGATGCTTTGTTAAGTAGTTCCCTATCATTTGATAGTTCCATACCTAACTCTTCATAACCGACTTCTTTATTTGAGATTTTTATTTTTGTTTCGTTTTATTTTGATATACTTTTTTGTTTTATTTTCTTATTTGTTTTATTCTCTTTCTTTTTTTTTCCTCAACAAGTTTTTATTAATCGACTTAGGCTACCACAAGTGGTTTTCAACCTAGTCGATGCCTGACGGCGCCTCCAAAAAGGTTTTGACCAACATGCACCATGGTTTTTATGTATTATACTTTTTGAGACGAACCCCATTGACCACTTTTTGAAATGGGTCCCCATGCAATGTTCTTAATTGTACTGCGCTAGTCGATCGAATGTCTTCAACAATGTATGGTCCCAACTAGGAGGTTTCAATATTTTGATGTTTTCCTTTGACATGACTATCATACATTAGCACCAAATCTCCCATTTTCATGTCTTTTATTTCTAGATGTCGGTCATTCCATGCTTTTTGCTGTCATTTTTGCGCTTCTTGGTGATGAAGGGTAATCATCCTTTCTTCTTTTAGTTGGTGTAATTGGTGGAGGCATTGATTTTTGGCTCTGTCTAAGTTGTATCTGAGAACAGATGATACCCTGGATGCATTGGTCTAGAAATGTAGTGGAACTATAGCTTCCTGGCCATACAAGCTTGAAGGGTGTCTGACCAATCGACATTTTATACATGGTCCTATAAGCCCAAAGTACTGTAAGGACCTTATCATCCCAATCATCTTTGTCGATTCCATAGATTTTTGTAAGTCCTTTATGAAGGGTCTTATTAAAGGATTTGACTACACCATTATCTTGGAGATGGTAGGCCGATGTCTTCCTATGGTCAATCATGAATTTCTTCAAGTGGATTTGGATTGTCTGATTAACAAAGTGAGTTCCCTAATCATTGATTATGGTTAAGGGGTATTCGAATCTTGTCACTATATTTCCATATATGAATTTATCTGCAGTTTCTTTTGTACATGATTCGACAGGTTTTGCCTCATCCCATTTTGTTAAATACTTGATTGCTATGATGATGTATTTTTCTCCTATTCTTTTAGCTCTCTTTGGAAATGGGTTGATAAAGTCGATTTCCCAAATTTCAAACATTAAACTAGGGTTTACCAAGTGTAAAGGAATCTCATTTTTCCATAGGGTTCGACCCATCTGTAGACAAATGTTGCATTGGTTTACTTTTGTTCGACAATACTTATGTAAGTTTGGCCACCAAAGGATTGCCTAAAGAATCTTCCATGTTGTTGTGTTAGCTTGATAATGACTTCCTATGGGGCCAACGTGAGCTTCATCCACTATGCCTTCTCTTTCATGTTCCAAAGTGCATCTCCTTAATATATCATCATGTTCGAGTCTATACAAGTATATATTCATGAGGGTGAACACTTAACAATATGATAAATCAATTTTATATTAAATGATCCCTATTTAGAACCAGATTAAAATTAAGAATCATTTAAATGAGAAATTGTCATACCTTGAAATCCTTTGGCTAAAATGACACTTTACCAAAATATTTTTTTGCAATGGGAGCGGAGAAAGTATATCAACCAATCCATTTAAACCTTATGTTAACGCCAATGGAGGAAATTTTGAATACTCGCAATTTGCTCATATGATGTTAGATTTGAGTGTTGTTTGTTGCACCGTGAAGAGTGTGGAGAGGCATCTCCAGAGAGCTAACTAACTGTCATATTTAATCATTCCATTGGTGTAATGACTAACGAGGTTGGTTTATGTGATAAACCCCTTGACGATTGTTTTGACACTTCCAAGAACCATATTTCGATTCTATGAGTTGTGTTGGAATTTCAATGAAGAGTATCATACAACTAGTTTATTTTGGCACTGAAAAATTCACTTCAAAGAGTGCCTAAAAATTATGCTCAAGGACATTTTTTTAATGAAAGTTCGGATCCCACTTTTGCTACTTCTTAATCCAATATTGATTATGTAAGTTCTCGTGTCATCTATGATGTATAGGCTCTTAATTCATCCGTTGACGATGCGGTAATGTTTCAGTAGCGTAGAATTATAAATTCGCAAAAGAGCCAATTGACATTTAGATCGCTTAGTACTGTTTAGGAGCCGATGTGACCAATTTTCCTTCAAGATACATTACAGGGCCAGCACAAGACCAATAGGTGCAATGGTTAGCCTATATGATGCTAGATGACACTTTCACAATCACAGTTTAACCATAGAATCAAGAAACACAAAGTAAACAAGCTAGTACAACATGCGTGATTAAATATACTAGCGACAAAGACAGGTTTGATTGTGATTGTGATTGTGATCATGAAGCGGATCAGGATACAAATGCGATAAATATCAACTATCAGTTATCAATCTAGGCATGGAAATCTTAGTCACTGAAAATGTTAGGAGACTAACTGATGGGCACATCAAGAAGGATTCGAGCTAGAGGAGGATAAGATAGGATGAAGGTGAAGGCGTGTCCTACTAAACAAGTCGGTGTTGGTGAAAGGAAGAATATTTCATCTTCTAACTTGGAATACATCTCTTCGCTTTCCAACGATTGACATCAAAGGTTTGACATTAATCTTCAAGGGTTGACATCAATCTATAAGGGTTGCCATCAATATCTAAGGTTTGACATCAATGACAACCAATTGTCCAAACCAACTGTCCAACAATCTCTCCCATTGGCATTGATGGCAACACCAGCATTGATGGAAACATTGATGCTCCAACACTCATGCTCCCCCCGTGACCATCGCTCCTCATCAATGTTTCTTACTCTCCCCATTTGGCATCAATGGCAAAGGGTATCTCTCCTTGGGGCTACTCCCCCTGCCATCATGCCTATATTCTTTCTCTTCATTCTTGACCAAAGGTTAGCTTCCCTTGTCGATATGTCTCCTCCGGATATTGTACCTGCTCTAACCAATCATAGGCAAAAGAATAACTCCCCGTGTGGGTATGTCTCCCCCTATCTACATGCTACTGATATTCATTTATGGATCTCTCTTTGATGATTTTCCTTCTCTTCAAGATGTACAGCTACCTGTGAAATGTTTCCTTTCCTCTCTTCCAGTACTGCTTATTTTCCATTGGTACTTCCTCTTGAAATTCACTGACATATATAAAGAGCATTCAAAATTTGATTTCTTTATTTACTTGTCACATTTACTTGACCATATTGTTCAACAATGTCCTTATGATGATATATCTTTTGCTGGCAGTTTCTCTTTCTATGTTCTGTTGTGACTTTCATTGCTTTCCTTTCTATGACCAACTGATTCCACTGATTCCAATTGTAAATACACTGCTATGCATCTTCTCCGATCCGTGCTTTTTGTACCTGCTAAGCATCTCATGAATCCATCTCTATCCATGTAACACACAATATCCATAACTTTGCTACTCAACTTTCCACAATGCTTACCCATTTGTCATTGTACTATTCTGAATACTTCTCTTGAAATTGCTACAATTGTGTTGGAACACTACTTGTCAACCAAACAATATGTCACTATGTACTTATGTTATATGATTGCTCTGAATCTATCTCTGTAAACACTTCATATTGATCGAAAGATGGTTCTCTGATATGTAGTGTCTACTACATGGACTACCCTTGTTCAACATACATATTTATTAGGAGTCTCCAAGCCAAATGGCTCAAAAAAATACCTGCTCTGATGCAGAGTAATCTTCCTCTTCATATGTAGACTCTTCAACTCTCTGAACTTTGACTTCTTCCTTTCTGCCTGTGGATTGATCTCGCACTACAATTCCTACAATCTTTGGGACCTATTCTTTATCCACTTGTTCTTCTAGTTTTTCATTTCTTCTCCAAACCTTCTTGTATCTGAGAATTTCCTTTTTACCTGTAGATTTTTCCTCATCTCATACCTCGGACCTTGTCTTTATTCACCTTTTCTTCTTGTTTTTTTAACATGCTTTCTTATATCTAATATCAGTTTTCTCTTTCATGGAAGTGTCGATAATGCTTCTACAATCATGAGCTATGTGTCCATAGTTATGGCATTTGTAACATTCAATGTGATGTGGGGCCATGTTATCTCACAGTTTGTAGTTAGGGTAAAAGACAGATGAAAGGATGTCAAATTGGCGTAACTGAACCAATCCCACCATTATCACCTCAATGGGAAGGTTATTTCTGTTTAAGGAGGTAAGGCCCAGGGGAGACGTCCCCGATGACTTGGGGTTTTGAGAAGGCAAAGATTTAGTAAGGCTAAGTGATAATTTCCCCCTCACAAGTCACCATTGAGAAAAAATTCCGTCTTATAGCCAATAAAGATGAAAGATAGGAGGAAGTAGTAACCAATAAGAGTACCTGCCCGAGACAAAACAACAATGAAACTACATGTGCAAGATTGCTTGCTGGTTAGTACTTCACATAATCAATGACTTTCTGATAATAAGCAATTGAGCAATAATATTGACAAAGTAAATAAATGTATATACAATAGAAATTATTACAGTATTACTTCACAATAGATGCTAATGGCAATCAATGTAACAATATCAACACTTTAGAAACAATGCCTTAACCAATCATTCAATTTCTTTAAAAGGTAAAACGAATGATGCACCAAGGTATTTATAGCACAAGAAGGTGATGACAGCAATAGGGTTAGTGGGATTAGTTTAGGATAGGGTTAGTAAGAGTTAGGGTTTTTCAAAGTATTGGAAGTTTGTTTGTGATCAAGTTACTCAATGCAATAGGTCTTAGATCAGTGTGCTACTAGGGAAAATGGAGTCAAAAGAGGACGCAAAGGATGAAGGACTAAGTGATAAAGATGAAACTAAAGACAAGAGGGTTAAATGTTGAGGTGTTGCTATAGCAAGGCCTCAACAATGGAACCCTAGGGGAGAGAGGCTCACTTTGGTGTAGAAACCCTAGGCCTCAGTGCTCTCTCCTTCTTCTTTAGCCCAATGGCAACAAAAACGGCTAACTTAAATAATGATTGATCTAAGACAAGAGAGTTTGTAAGTGATGTGTTGCTAAAGCAAGGCTTCACTAGACAAACCCTAGGTAAAAACGGCTCACCAGGTGTAGAAACCCTAGGCCTTGGTGCGTTTTTCTCCTTCTTAGCTCAACAAGGACAAAACAACTAGGCTAGAAGAAAATAATAGAGTGTTGCTATGGCAAGGCTCTACCTTCTTCATGCAAATCAAATGGCTTAAAATCTTAGTGGGGACATGAGACAAGGATATTAACCAGTTCTTGTCACCTAGGGTTTGATTCAGCAAATTATAATAACATATGCAAGTAAATAGAACTAAAACCATTCAATTAAGAAGTGTTTGCAGAAATTCTGATTCGGATTTTATGATCAGAACGAAATGACGACAGATTATTACCAGATGCTTAACACAGAATAACAAATATACCGTAAAATTGGTTTTCTATTCAATAAGGAAATAAGTTGAAACTGTAAAATGCAGCAGAAAACAAGCTTGCTGGAATGGTGGCAGCTTATCTTTGAGAAGAGATGTGATGGCTGCACTCATTTTCAAGAAGATGACTACAATGAGGCTCTCAAGGCCTTTTTACCATAAAAAGGAGTTTCAAAAACCCTAAACATCCAAAAACCTAACCCTAGGAGATGAAATGCCAAAAGTCATGTGGGCCCCGTTTGGGTAAGTCAGTACATCAACTTCCCAGGGTCATAACTTTTGCATACGATCTTCGTTTTAGGCGTATGATAGCCCATTGGAAATATCTATCTGATCTATAAAAATTTGTGAATGCAACATACCCCGAAAAACGTTGTTTATGGCCTCAAAACAGCTCCGGAAGTTCAGGACCCGAAAAACTGCTAAAAATAGTAAATTATCAAAATTGCTAGAAAGTTGTTTTGAGCCAGCTGGAAAATGTGAGTGGCCACCGATATCCACTTGGATCAAATTCACTTACATAAACCAAGAAATCATGTAGAAAAACCCTAGTTATAACACCTTCCCCCAAGATAAATGCCAAAAATGCCAATAAAAGTCTTCCTTCAACAAGTGTGCCTCACAATTTCAGCCAATAACCCTAAGAAGGGCTCAAATTTTAGACCTCACTAATGAGTGAGTGAAAGATCATGAAAATATGAAGGTAAAAAACCTCAATATATAGCATACCAATGACCTAAATTACATTTTAGGTCATTAAAAGGCCGACAAGGCCAAAATACCAAAATCATATTGTTTTACATTAAATGTTTAAAATTAAACCCTAATCAAGAAAAAGTGAGATGTCATCCCCTTTATAGGGTGACGTTATCCCTTTCTAGGGAAAATGCAGCCTCGTGGAGCAAAACGTTAGCCCTCCTTGGGCTTCTCCAAGCTGCCACACATGCCAAAACTACCATAGATGCCTCCCAAAATGTCCATATTGTTGGGTGACATCATGGGCATCCTAGGAGACATCATGGGCCTTCCAAGGCCAATGTTCCTGTGGAGAGGGCTCAACCCCCCTAGGTAAGGCTTTGTCGAGGTGCCCCTGTGGAATGTCCTCCTCTTCTCTAGTGCAAACCCCTTTGTCCTATCTCTACCCCCTCCTAGGGTCTCAGCATCCATCTGGTGGGCTCTTCAGCCCCATGGAGGTCCGAACTAATCATATCCCCTTGTGTACCAGTCCAATGCGGTACTTGTCCGTCGAGCATAAATCCTGCACATCAACAGCTATGCCCTCCATGGGCTCATAAGTCACAGGGATCATAGCAATTTCAATCACATATCATCATCAATATTATTAAACATGTGCATAAAACCCCTTTACCCGAGTCTAGTGCTCAAAGATATTATACAAGTCTGCAATGCAAGTTTGGAGGAAGTGACAGGACGTCCTATTGGGCTAGTGTCTACTGGAAGAGGGATGTTTCTGGAAAGGATTAAATCCAAGTCATGTAAGTGGGTGAGGTGGATGGGGATGCCTGGGAAAAAGGTGCAGTGATAGAAGGGATGGCTTATCGGTGGGTGCCTCTATGGAGTGGAGCTGCACCTGTCATGGATGCAATGTTTCCAAGCCCATTCATGCCTTTTATCTTCATTCTTTTTCTTCCAAGATTCTAGTCAAAGGACACTGCCATGGATTGGTAACCAGTGGTGGCAATGTTATCCACATGCATTTCACAGAAATGAGAAGGCTGGCTCATGATGATAACCCCTTTCTCTTGGCTATGCCACCAAGAGCCACTACCCTGGCATGGTGACCAGATGTCGGTAGTGTCATACCGCTAGATTCTCATGGACCTAATAGGTTGGCTCGTGATGAGACCCCCTATCCCCTAACCAGGTCTTGTCTTATTGTTTTTTATATTTTATTTCTTTTTTCTCTCAAGAATTTATTCAAGGGACACTGCCCTGGCTTGGTGACCAGAGGTGGTAATGTTACCCACAAGCACTTTCACGGAAATGAGAAGGTTGTCTAGTGATGAGACCCCCTTTCTCTTGGCCATGCAACCAAGAGCCACTACCATGGCATGGTAACCAGCTGCTAGTAGTGTCATACCATTAGGCACCCATGGACCTAATAGGTTGGCTCGTGATGAGACCCCCTATCCCTCAACTAGGTCTTGATTTATTTTTTTATGGGTCTCTTTGTTTCTTGCTGAGAAGATTTTTATTACTTTCTCAAGGATCCCTGGGTGAAGCATCTCGAGGTTTTATTCTTAGGCTTTTATTGTCAGCTACTTTTACCCCCCATGCCTTTAGCCCATTCTTCCCACAAGGTAAGGTACAACCCCTAAATGATTGACTAACCCTATGCCCAGACCAATGTAATGGGATGGGTGAGTGAGAAATAAGATGGAAAATGGTATGTATGACAGGAACGGACAATGGCTTTTCAGAAATCCCCCCAGTGGCAACTCGAAACCTATGGACACAAGCTTGCTAGGGCATCCTATCATTCCCCCCAGACATGGTCAAGTGGACAAGCATAAGATCCAAGCACCTATTAGAAACAAAGGAATCAAATGCACATATTCAAAGGTTCTAAGGATCATAGTGAAACATACCATGATACCCGGACTCATTACCTCATGGAGCAAGAACCATCTCTGATACATGACTAAGCTGAAGCTGATGGATGTTGTTGTTGCTGCTGACAAAGTAGAGGCGTTGAAAGGGAGAAAAGATGGGCCCTCTAGGGCCATGATCAAGTCGATCTGGCTCTTGGTACTCCATGTCTAGGACCTGTGGGCCTTGAGACATAATCTCTTAGTTATCCCTAAAAGTGGGGGATAACAGGCCACATAAGCATTTTTTTCTTGAACATTTCTTCCATAAGCCCTGCAATCTACAACCTTATGTCCAAATTTAGTACAATAAAAGCAATGACCATAAAATAAATTTACATGCCTCGGAGTGAATGATCTTCTTTGTGGTGTAGTCCTTATGAATTCTTACCTTGGCTAATCATGATCTTCTCTTATGTGGATCCCTTCATTATGGTTGAAGCTTATTTTCTTCCTGAACATGGTAGGTCTTGTTGAATATGAATCTTTATTATACTCATTTTTCTTTGATTCTTACTCACTATGATTCCTTCCTTTGAGTACTTCTACATAAATCTTACTCTTTTCTTCATTCTTCTTTTGTAGCAACATGGAGGGCTTCTCTTCAACATTCTCTATGGATGGCGTGGATGTTTATCTCTTTTAAACATTCTATCTGAGCTTGATGATTTTAACTCTCAATGTGACAACTTCTTCTTCAAGTTTCTCAACCTCTTCTTCTTTCTTCATCATCTGAATCTTTATGACTTCTTCTGTTCATTTTGCTTCTTCAAGTTGGATCTTCAGGGAGATGATTTATTTTTCAAGTCTTCTCTCTTCTTGACCAAATTCTTCTTTAAGTTGATTTAAGTCGTCAATTATTTCCTTAAGATGATCTGTAAATAACTTCTCTGTCTTTTCTGCTTCTTCCTTATGTGTTTCTATTTTGACTTCCAAACACTGCTTTTGATCCTCGAGAGTTTCTTCAATCCTCCTAACTTCTGAGATTCTTATTTCTTCTTTAGTTATTCTTAGACTGACTTGTTTTTCCTTTTTTCATTCCGTAGACATTCTATTACATGGAGCAATTCTTCTCTATAATCGACTTATGCCTCTTCGCACTCTTCTTCTTCTAAATTTGTCTGACATGATGAGCATATTTATTCTTGTTTTGTACCTGCATATTCCTTAGCAATATTTGATTCTGTGATGGGAGAAGAATAGATATTATGTATCTTATCACAAAGTTCTTTAGCTCATAAACATTTTCCCACCTTGTCTTTTACTGAATCAGGTAATCCTTCCATGATGAAATACATTGTTATTTTGTTATTCTTCTTCAATTCCTTCTTGGTTGCAGTCTTTGGTTTCTTTGGACATGGATTCTCTGGCTCCAACCAGAAGAAGGCTACAAGCCCTTGGGTTCTCTGGCTCCAACCAAAAGGTGGATACAACCACCTAGTTCTTAGGCTCCAACCTAAAGGAAGCTCCAACTCCCTGATTCTTTGGCTCCAACAGGAAGGAGGCTACAACCCCCTTTCCTTACCCCATCCCGTCGCCCTGAAATATAAGTGTAGACCAACTGTCACTACCAAAATCACTGCCACTATTACTGCCACTGTCACTATCACTACCATTGTCACGTCAACATGTCCAACCCGCCACTGTGACATCAACATGTCCAACCAATCATTGTCTCATCCACAATACTAGATCCACTCCCATCCACATGTAACTCATGACAATATCACCAAGAGCGCATCTCAAACCATATGCTCAACATCATCAACACATGGTTCTACCAAACATGTACCAAGATCACCACATACCATCATAAGATATGTGTCTTATCCAAGTACCAACATGTACCATGAATCAACCATGCATCAACCTATACCTTAACCTGTACCATCAACCATGTACCATAATAAGTGCATCAACCATGCACCATACCTGTATCACCACCTATACCATACCATGTACCATACCATGTGCCAACCATGCACATCAACCATGTACATCAACATATGTACCATACCATGTACCAAGCCAATAAACCAACAATGTATCTCAACAAGTAGACCTCAACCAGCATGTACCATGCATCCAATGATGTGCCTCAAGTCATATACCAAAGCTCACAAACACATGCTTCAAGCATGCTCCTCAATATCACCAAGATGAAACCTCATAACACAATACAACAAGCCTCAAATATGCACCATAACATGTAACCAAACCAGATACCAATATAGAAAATAGTGCTTCTAATCAATGTATCTCAACAAGTAGACCTCAACCAACATGTACCATGCATCCAATGATGTGCCTCAAGTCATATACCAAATCTCACAAACACATGCTTCAAGCTTGATCCTCAATATCACCAAGATGCAACCTCATAACACAATACAACAAGCCTCAAATATGCACCATAACATGTAACCAAACCATATACCAATATAGAAAATAGTGCTTCTAATCAATGTACCATAACATCACCAAGAGGTACCATACCATCATGTATCATCAACATGTAACATACCATAACCAAGCATGTAACCCTTAAGACTTACCTCTGATCATGTGGTTGACCTGATACTCTGTAATACTGGCCTGTAACTTCTTCCACGGTCCTTAGCAACTTGGAACCAACATCCTCCTCACTTCTATATTGTCCTCACATGACGAAGACCCTCTATCACGCAGGTCCTCGCGTTATGACCTCTAGGCAACCCGCGGGGATGTCTTGTGGGACACTTAGTGTCTGACCCATGGGGATGACCCTAATTAGGGTTTCCTCATATTTTCCCGTTGTCTTCTACAATCCCAAAAATATTTTGCTTCTCTCGCTTTGGTACCTCAGAAATCTTCGTCGCAAGCTAGCCAAAAGATCACAATACTAGACCATAACATTCACAAGATAGATATTCAATGTAAGTGTGTGAGTGTATTTGTGAATGGCTCCTTGAGGGTTATTTATACTTTTGTTCGGTAACCTCTTCCCTTAAATTTAGGGATTCTAGAAATTTCTTGTTGCAACCACTTAACCCTTTCATTCATTGACTTGTAACCAACTAGGGCTTCTTGACCATTCTTCGATACTTCCAACTTCACAAGGCCATATCTCCCTAACCATGAGGAACCACGTGGCATACCAAATATTATCGGAAACAACATGACGTGTACTATCCATCTATGATAGTATTTCCTGCAATTACATTGTCCTTTGTCTTTATTTCTCAATCAAATTCGGGTCCCATAACCACACCTCTGGGGATACATGTAGACTACATCAAATGTACCCAACTGACTCGCCATCAATCTCGATCATACAAATGTAAATCAATTGTCCAACATTTCTGGACCTCTTCAAGGGTTGACATCAATGACAACCAACTGTCCAAACCAACTTTCCAACATCGGTGGTCAATCATATCGTCATATGGTTGTGATAATATTGATTTTACAACGATGTTAGATGCATTAATGTGTACATGAAATTTCCTTAACTAGTCAGGAAATCACAATATGGGTGCCTCCACTAGTTTATATTTCAGTAATTCAAAATATTGATATTTGTTTCCATCTCCTTGGTCTTCGTTTTGTTCAGTTTCCTATGTGTGATGTATTGTATGAAAATTCAACTTATTCTACCCATTCAATTGACATTCTTGCGATGAGTGGCTATTTTCTTTGCAAATATGGCACCACTTTGGTATGGTATTTTTCAAGTTGTGTGGGCATTCTCTAATGTTGTGATTTGTCATAGATTGACAAATGTCGTAGTAACTTTCACCTTGGATTCGACGGACATTGGTATCTCTTTCTAGTGCATCATTAAATTTACAATATTCTTTTGCGTTCCCTTCATTTGAACAAAGGGTGCACCAGAGTTCATTTCTCCTGATGGCCATGTTCTTTAAAGATTGTTGTAAAATTTCTAGCTTTTCTTCTAATCTTCTTTAAATCGACAAGGAAATTGATGGTTTGTCATCATCTGTTTCTATATGTTGAGCCTTTTTCAAGGCTTCTTCCCATGTCTGTATGTTATACATTCTTAGTGATTCTCTAATTTTCTATAGTAATCCTACGACGTACCACTGAACAAAAATATTTTCATCAATAACATGTGGTATCTGACTAATAAGATATTTAAATATTTTCCATACTCATGCTTGTTTCTCTTGGTATTTGTTTGATTTCTTTAAGCTTCTACACTGCTAGGTGTCTGACATCCTAAGCCTTGAATGACATAAGGAATATGATCTTAATTTATGCTTTCGATTGTCTTTGATTTTCTGTGAGATTCATGAACCAAGTGAGTGCTCTATTTCATAGTGTTGCACCAAATTGTTCCATATGTTTATCTTCATTTGTAACATCGAGAAGGTCCCAAAATTTATCACAAACAAACCGATGTCATTTGGGATCCTCATCTCCCTCATAAATAGGTATGTGATTTAGACCCACCTTGGATTTATTCGGAGGCTTTGAACTTGTATTGATAGGAGGAGTTTTTGTTTGTCAATTTATCAGAGAAATCGATTGGGAAGTCGGTTCTACTTCAACTTGTGGAGTCAATTGTTGGGTGATCGACTCGACTGGCACAATCAGTTGTTGAACTTCAGTCAAGCCTATGCTTCGTTAGTATTTCTACTTTTTCGCTTGTTGGGGTTATTGCATCCGTTTGGAAACTCTTGTCTACATATTCAACGAACTGTCTTTCAAAGGGACACATTGGATCGTCCTCATTATCTGTTGATTTAGATTATTCTTCTTCAATAAGTAGATTCAACAAGGGGGTTGAGTTCGTGAGATTCTTATTATGGAGGAAAATATCCTAAGATTCTTATTATCACACATGTTTCCATTTTCATTTGTTCTATACCACACCTTAGAAGATTGAGGGTCTATATGCAACTCTGATGGATGAAGTCTCTTATACGCAGACTAGCATATTTAATGGGAGATTTATGTATCACAGGTCTCGATTCGTCAACATCCATACTTTATACTCTTTCTAATAGTTGAAGGGTGCCACTGCCTGCCTCTACCAACTGCAAACTTTTACTCCTCTCAAGAATCGTTGAGGTTTCCTCTATAGAAAAATATAGTTGGACAATGCCAAACTCTGTCATTCCTATGGTTGATTTCTATTTGAAATCTGGGGATCCCTCGCGTTACACATTTCTTCTCTCCTCTTTTGTATTTTGTCCTTCTCCAATTTCTAAATTTCGGGTGTGGATTTATGAATCAACATTCAAAATGCAGTCTTCCTCTTTTATTCTAGTGTATATCCTCTTTCGGTTATCTTCCTCGCTTTTGGAATTATTCTATTCGGTGTGGTCGGATCCGACTATGGCATATCATGGATCATCAACCCCCCCATCGATGATCCATCTTAATTGAATTCAGTGATTTTATTCAAATTTTCCATGCTCATTTTCATAGGAAGAAATCCCAAGTTTCACTTGTGTCTTTGCACTCGGATTCTAGAAAATTTTCTCAGCCTCTTTGTTTCATCTCCCGGTCGAAATTTGGTGGTGGTGTGTTCAAAAGAGGTCGGTATTGGACAATATTCCTTACTCCTTTATATAACAAGAATTTGTGCAACATAGAGGGTATAGTACAAAGAAAACCATCGTGAATATCAATGTAAAATTTGTCGTTAACTGTGTCATATGATGTTTTGTCTTCAATTACTTGTTCTTCAATATAATCTTGAGCAATTCTCTCAACCCACTTGTGCAGGTTTGTTCGACCTCTTTTGGTGATTTTTACCATCAATTGTTCATCCAGAGTAAGTTTACGCATTAGAAGGTCGATAGATGTACTTAAATAATGCTTCTAGAATAGCTTCAAGGAATCACTTGTATTTTTTGTGAATAATTGTGCTCATGCCTCAGCCAGAGTAAGTCGATTTCTCCTCATGTAATTCTTTATATAGTTATTAATCTTGCACTCCCACCACTTGTGTATTTCTTCCAAGCTCAATATCTATGTGTGAATTATTTTACACGCCATAGTTCAAAACTACCGACAACGGAACCAACGTTGTAATCTAGGAGGATGCATGTAGATGTTACCAGCAATCCTTCACATAGAGCAATATACACAATGCACTAATATACAAGCACACATATATACATAGATAGAAGAATACACAAAGTAGTGGGGAGACCAACAATATGCACTTTATATTATGATACAACAACCTCTTTTCTCTATTACATAGCCACATATTTATACTTGTACATTTAGTTACAAGGGAATTACAACTTCCTAACTGCCCCGGTCGATCGACCCGATTGGGTGATCGACCAACTTACATACTAGACTAGGTAGTTAACCGACTTACATGTCTGAATTGGTTGATTGTTAGGTCCATTCGATAGATTCGACTATGCCCTAAAACAAACCACATGCAAAACATTTATTAGATATGACTCAAGTTGAATTATTCACTAATTTCAAAGAGAGTCATCATGATATTGATATCCCAATTAAGACATTTGTGAACGTTAAACTGATATGGTATATTACACCTATCACTATCTATCAATTGTGTTTTGGCCATTACGTTGAATTTGAATTATACTACATGAGACTTTCCTGGACTTGGGTAAAAAATATTTGACAAATTAACCTACTCCTTCCGCAATTCTTGCTTTTATATTTGAGATTCTATGTGAAAGAGTGTTTCATGAGGTGTTTTACCAAAAACAATGTGCTGGTAAGAACAAATGCAATCATTGTGATAATATGGATTTATTCCATATAAATTATTCTATTGATCTCAATGATCCATCATTGACTAATATAATTGTCAATTGGAAGAGATACATATATGTCAATCTCAAAACCACATTATCTTTAGGTGTTCCTTCTAAAAATATCGATTTTCTACAGGATAGAATCCTTGTGACAAAGTTCATTAAGAAGTTCAAAAATAAAATTTATAAATACACCAACCATTCACATAGAGCTAGGTGGAAACACTCGTATTTCAAAAAATATCGCGAAGTTTTTCCATGAGGGACAATTTTGCTCGTGGTTGATTTTTCATTGAGTTGCACTTTTGTTTTACACAAAGAGATAATAGATAATATTATCATTTTGACTAGGTATCTACACTTTTCCATGTTCTATATAGACATGCACAACTCAATCTTGATGGTATGGAAAGTAATGACAATAATCATCCTGTAAAAAAAATACCATTTATATATTCGTGATGATCGTACATGCACGATGCACATTTTTTTCCATCATTATATCCATGTGATTTATCAATCATCAAATGTATATGTGGTTCAGTTCAAACAACATTAGATATGGTTAGATGTTTGTGTTAATCAATTTAAAGCATTGCAATCATTCTATTGATTGTGTTGTCTTCACAATATAGAAAATATTCGACATATTTGAAGTTTCTTTGATACTATACATGGAAAGGGAGAGCATGATGGTACTATGGCATGTATAAAATGAGTGCTATGAAAGTTCCACTTGAGCCACTCTATCGTGGCATGTATAAAATGAGTGCTATGAAAGTTCCACTTGGGCCACTCCATCGAACAATTTGTATTATCTAAGCAACTTGATTATAGTGCAAATCAAATCTAAGACATGAAAATAATCCAAAGCCAAGTGATGTATGTAGTGAAATATATATTGTTTACAAATTTATATTAAACTTTAGAAATTACATGTTTATACATTAAATGGTTTTAATGTGGACAAGTGATGTATGTAGGGAAATATACATTATTTATGAATTTATATTGAACTTTAAAAATTATACATTGATACATTAAGTGATTTTAATGTGGTTTTGACTCACATGTTGGAATGTCTATTGAAAAATTCTATAAGTTCATATATGTTTGAACTACAAGTCCTTTCGGAACATTTTATTTGAGGATGTCAATAGTTCTATTCCATATGATGTTGGCATTGTACTTGTAACTAGGAGTTTATACTCTATTAAGATAGAGCATTTTCAAAATGTATGTAAAAGGAAGCAATTATTTTTTTGTCCAATTTGTATAGATGATGTAGATTACATAAGGTTAACAAAAACAAAACATAATTGAAAATTATATTAAACCTTGGAAATATACATAGCTGACTTCAAAGGGGAAATTTTCATTTGTAATCTTTCAAGAAATGGGTTCATAAGATACTTTAATCTTAATTGAATTTTCATTCATGCAAAATATAATAGAACTATATGTGCAAAGTACTTCATTAATAAATTTGTTTTGTTTTTCTTATAATCAAATTATTTTTATTTATATATTAATATTATTTATTATTGAGAAAAAAATCTATTTCTAATGTGATTTTTTTTTATTTGTTTTAAGTAAATGATCTTTCAAAATCTACATATATTAATCTAAATTATAAATAAGCAATTAAAAAAAATTTAACCAATTAAAAAAAATAAAATTGTATTAATAAAATAAGATGAATTTAATGTTAAATGAGTAAGAAGGTTTTGAATCTTTTCAAAATAAATAAGAGACCCCTTTACTACTTTAAGATTCAAAACCCTAAGAAAAAATTAGAAAATTAACATTTTTTTTATGAAATAAATAAATTCTAAAGATTAAATATTATATAAAATTTTATTAATTACAATACTTGAACTTGGCCTTTTTTTATGGGGAATCACAAAACGATGGGCAAAATCGTGGAGGAGGTGTCATCCTACATGTAACAGACTCTCCTCGATTCAACCTTAAACTAGGCTTGGGACCGAGGACCAACAACTATGCAAAACTGATGGCCCTCAAATTACTCTTGATTTTTGTTGGGGAAAATGGAATAAGATCCATCCATATCTTTAGGGACTTTATGGGGGTTATAAATTGGGCAAATGAAACACAAAGATGCCATAATATTAGATTGCTTCTCATTCTTGAAGAAGTTTTTATTATGTTGGTCTCCTTCGATGACGATTGTGTTTGTCATGTCTACAGGGAAAGAAACATGGCAGCGAATGCACTCTCTAAGACAGGTATTCAATTGGCTCTCAGGACATGACAGACAGAGGAAATAAAGGATGACACTCATTTTGAATATTATCATAGGTCATTCATAGAACAGGTGGAAGAGAATGGCCAAGCTCATGTGCTATAAATATTGATGCATATATTATGCTTCATTCTGGTACTTTTTTTTAGATATTGTCTTTCTTGTAACTGTATCATATGAAGTTTCGTGAACTCACAATGATCAGTGTTGTTCTGGTTCTATGTGTAGTGGGTGAAGATCTCAAACTTCTGCTCTTTTGATTATGATACACGGGCTTGCAGGTCTCCAACTTTCTGTTCTTTACAACTCTCTGTCGAACTTTTTGATTATCAGTCCATGATGTTGAATTTTGTAACTATGGTCGGTCTTTATAATGTGAAAAATAAAAAGTGAAATTTTTTATTTATTGTGGAGGTCACTTTAGTATAAATATATATAATAACTAAGTATAAATATATATAATAACTAAGTAGTTATTTATTATCCAAGGGATGCATCCTTTCATGGATGATCACCATATGTTCTATATATATGAAACATTCATCATTATAATAAAGCATCTATTGTATATCATCTTATATACAATATTATCTCATATGAAAAATCAACATGGTATCAAAGTTATACTAAGCTTGACTCACTCATAAAAGGGCCTAGGAAAATAAGAGATAGATTCTGTTTTGTGTGAATATTTCTACATGCAAGAAATGTGTCCTTTCCCTAATATTTTATTGTCGTATGAGAAAGCAAGATTAAGCCTTATCTAACCAATTCAAAGATGTGTGTTGCATTGAAGGAAGTGGTAAGTGTTACATTGGAAATGGTCGATGAGTAAATCATCCCAGGGCAGTGTAGAGTGTTGTGTTCGAAGGTGGTGATAGTTGTTGTGTTGAAAATGGGTTGTAGAATATCTACATGTAGAGGGCGTGACACTGTATATGATTAAAATTGTTTATATTGCATACACTCATCATCTCTTTCTACCTGTGTTGTTGGTTGAACATTAATTAAAATAGACGACCTACACAAGTCTCGTGAATTTCCCGTGTTTCCTGAGTATTTGATTGAAGAAATACTGGTGTGTTTGCCAGTGGAATATTTGTGTAGATTTTGCAGTGTGTCCAAGAAATGTAACTCTCTTATCTCATCAACTGAATTCATAAGAAGTAAATGGGCGGAGAATCCTCCTAACAGAAATCCCATTGAAGTTTATAGAACAATCGATGCATATTCAGACGTCTTTTTATCTCGCTATGTTGATCCATCTTCGAATCATGGACGTTTTGATGGTGTTTATTTCTCAATGGAAATTGGGCGGACAAGCCCTCAATATAATTCGGTTGGAAACAATGCCTATATATGTAGTTCCTTGGAGGATCCTAAATCCATTTCTTATCATTGGCAGGAAGATTACATGAACTCATGTCCTTTTGGTCAATCCAGAGCTATATATGTTTCGCCATGTTCCTCATCAGTTGAACCAGAGTATTTCCATGTAATAGTGCACCGTAATGCTAATGAAGGTTTCCTTAAGGGTTTTTGATGGTTACCCGTTTGTGACAATAGGAGAAAAAACACTTGTATGAGTTCTGGGATAAAAAATTTCTTATAGAAGGACAACCTCATTTAGACTTTGGTTGTTGTATCCCTGAATAGTGATAAAGAAGTCTGAATGTGGACATGACCCTGTGTGAATAGAGACACTATGCCACATCGCATAGAGCTTGGTCATGAGCTATTTGGTTCACGATCAAAGGTTTTTCCAAAAGTATGAATTAGTTCAATATAAGAGCGAATGGATTTTATGAGAATACAATGATCCTATCTTTGTGATGCACTGAGTATTGTGCCTTATCTTGTGGAAAATATTTGATATCGATATTTGGAGCAATACCTCCAAAGATGTATCATGTGACAGATTTAAATATCAATTGGGTGCAATGGAAAGATGAAGTTCTCTATGTTGATAAAAATATTTGTGGCAAGAGGGTTTCCTTAGAAAGAGGGAGTTGGCCTCTAAGTTCGAGATGAAGGATCTTGGATTAATGTATTACTATTTGGGATTAGAAGTTTAGTAGAAGCTAGGTGAGATCTTCCTTTCTCAAGCGAAGTATGTTATCACGATTCTTCAAAGATTTGGGATGATGGACTGTAAGTCCATAGCCACTCTCATGGCGACGAACCTGACGAAACTGAGAGACTCTAAATCAAATTTGGTGGATCCTTCTATGTATCGATAGTTGATCGATTCATTGATGTATTTGGTTAATACCAATCCAAACATTTTGCTTTGCTATGAACACGTTTAGCCAGTTCTAGGTGGAACTGAGACATGAGCATTAGATTTCCACAACTTACATATTGAGATATTTGTGTGGCACACTAAACTATGGTTTAAGATATGTCTCAAACAGTGATGTACAACTGCAATGATATACATATTCCAATTCAGCAAGGAGTGCAGATGATAGACAAAGTACCTCTAGTACCTGTTTTAGTTTGGGATCAACCATGATATCTTGGATTAACAGGAAACATAAGTCTGTGGCACTCAGCACTGTAGAGGCAAAGTACATTGTAGCATGTGATGCTTGTACAAAAGTAGTATGGTTCTGTAAGTTGATTTATGGAATATTTTGATCAGGTGTTGGATTCGACTGTGATATTTTGTGACAATCAAAGTTGTGTGAAGCTTTCAAAGAACCAGATGTTCCATGACAGGTCGAAGCACATTGAGATCAAGTACTATTACATTTGTGATCGAGTCCAGAAGGGAGAAGTAAAACTCCAGTATATCTCCACTGATGAACATATAACATATATTCTGACGAAGCCTTTGTCCATAGCTAAGTTTGTGCACTTCAGGGACAAGCTGGGACTCATGGAGATTGATCCTCTCATTGAGAGGTAGTGCTGATGGATGGACATTCTCTCTGAGTTCACAGGTAGTGATCAGAGTGGAGAGAATGGTCCAGGTTGTACCATGGATGGACATTCTCTCTGAGTTCACAAGTAGTGACCATATTGGAGAGAGTGGTCCAAGACAAACATTCTTCTTGAGTTCACAGTAGTGACCAGAGTGGGAAGAGTGGTCCTTCTCCCTAAGCTCATAGTAATGACCAGAGTGGGGAGAATGGTACATGGCAGACTCTCTTCTTGATTTCACAGTAGTGACCAGAGTGGGAAGAGTGGTCCTTCTCCTTGAGTTCACAATAGTGACCAGAGTGGGGAGATATAGGATGGCCCATGGGCATTCTTCTTGTGTCACAGTTAGTGACCAGATTAAGAAGAATGGTTCTTGTAGCCCGGGAACACTCAGTTGAGTGCACAACACTTGATAACTACAACATCAAGCCCAAATTACTTAGATAGAGTGTGGCTCAAATAGTTGATGTTGTATGTTGTGTCATGTGTCAGGACACTGACCAAGTTGTGGCAGTTGATGATGTTGATGTTTCAGCATCGGGAAAACATTCCCCCAAGATTTTTCATGGTGATTTGACAAGTGGTGAATGGCCCAAGCGTAGTCTTCAAAGAACATAAGACTCGATGTGCTAGTGTTCCTCGACTGTGTAGTAACATCGGGCAAACATTCACCCACAGGGGTGTACCTATGGTGAATGTTTAGAGTAAGCATCAAGTGAACCTTCCTCTATATTGGGTTGCAAACCAAGGGAGATAGGATACATTTATCACAAAGGTGTACTTGTGGTAAATGGGCCCAGGCATAGTCCTTCCTTGATCATGACAAGGAATAATATGGACTCGAGGTGCTTGAGGCGCTTTCCATGTGTCAATTAGCATCGATATAACATTCACTCACATGGGTGTACATGTGGTGAATGAACCTGGTGTGGTCTTTGTCTTAGTCACAATAATTTGACAAGGAATAATAAAGACTCAATATGCTATATGTTATCACATGCAGACCCAGAGTGAGCTTGATCTCAAAGAGAGTCAATTGGCTCAGATGGAGAGCCATAGAGGGAGCTTCCCCTCGGTTCATGTGGGAGAGAAACATCTCTCAAGACTAACATACAAGTGTCATGAGTCTAGGGTGAAGTTTGTGTACTTTAGAGACAAGCATGGCATGATGAAGAATGTATCTCTCATTGAGAGGGAGTGTTGATGTTTGGACAACATCGAGAAGACATTCTCCCAGATCATATGGCAAGTTGCTACTGATGTTGCAGATGGTGATAAATACCTTCCTAGTTAAGAGGGAGTGGTCAGATGACAACCAATTTGCAGATGATTATGAATACCTTCCTAGTTAAGAGGGAGTGTTGAATTTTGTAACTATGGTCGGTCTTCATAATGTGAAAAGCAAAAAGTGAAAACTTGTGTTTATTGTGGAGGTTGGTTATATATATATATATATATATATATAAGTAGTTATTTATTATCCAAGGGACGCATCCTTTCATGGATGGTCACCATATGTTCTATATATATGAAACACTCATCATTGTAATAAAGCATCTATTGTATATCATCTTATATACAATATTATCTCTTATGAAAAATCAACACATGATGCAATCACATGTCTGGTTTCTAGAATGCTTGGTTGGAAATCTTTTTTTTTTTTTTTTAGAAGAATTTTAATATGTATCTATTTTTTGCTCTTTTTGACTAATTTTTCTCTCGTGCACAGTTTGACAAGGATAGAGGTCCCCTTTCTTTAATGAGTGAAGTGATCGTTCGAGCGAAGGAGGTGAATGGGTTCTCCCCCCTCTTTTTCATATCATAAATATAGGTCTTCACCGATTCTCTCTCTCTATTGTGGTCACTCCCCAAGTATAGTGGGCCATGGTTGGTTGAACGCCTACCAATGTATAGGCTCTTAATATGTATCTAATTTTTGCTCTTTTTGACTAATCTCTCGTCCACAGTCTGACGAGGATAGAGGACAAAATACATGGTTTCATGTATTTATGCATAATGTAAATTTTATTTCCAATGAAATAAAATTTTCTATATTTTTCTTCGAAAAAAATATAAAACTTTACTAATTATGTGAAAAATTATAAATATGTAAAAAAGAAAAAGAAAAATTATAAATATGCCAAAAATAAAAGAGAAAAAATTAAACCAATATGTTAGGAGAAATCCATAAACCATCAATAATAAAATTACAAAGTGTTAAGTTATTCAAATCATTATAATTTGTCCTTTTTCTCTATTTAAATTTGACAAATATGATTGGAAACAAAGGAAAGGAAAAGATATAAACCCAATAAAAGGAGAAAATTTGTTAAATCATTATGATTTGTTATTTTCTCTATTCAAATTTAAATTTGAGAATATTCAAATTTAAATTTGAGAATATGATTGACAAAAAAATATATAATTGAAAAAAGAAAAAAAATATAAATCCAATAAAAAGAGATAAAATGATAATTTTTTTCATGAAAATATAATTGGAAAAAATATATAATTGAAAAAAAGAGATGATATAAACCGAATAAGAGACAAAATGATAAAAAAAAATTAAAAAAACAAGTGTGTAATGTTAATAACTTTTTGGTTCCAAATCAATTTGATTAGATTATTGTTATATATAAAAAATAAATATTAAATATAAGTTTCAAATAAATTTAATATTATTTATATATCCATATGATTCTCTATATCTCTTAAAGCATATATATGTATATCCCGATCCTCTTAAAGGATATGATTACTTTAGAGGTTGAAATAGTAATACACTTTTATTCATATATCATTGGAGTTGGAAGTTGTAATCCCTAGTGAACCTCAAGTGGTGATGCTTAGTATAAAATATCAAGAGACATAAAATAATGAAAGAGGTTAAATAGAGGACCTACAATTATACATGTACTTTTGAAGGTCCACTCTCCAGAAAGGTAGATGAACAGAAGTTTTGTTCTTGCAGAGCGTTGGGTACTCACTCAATGGTGGAATACATATACTTGTATTTGACTATGAAAGGCACTTTTAAAGTCCACTCTCTACTTTGAATAGTGATAATATAAAACACACCTATCAAGTATAAAAGACACATGCACCAAAGTTTTGTTCATCATTGGTGGAAGATATTTAATGGATATTTTCAAGCTCCCTGTATAAGGAATGCAAAGTCATATATAGTGTCAGTGGAAGATTGATTATGAATAGTTTTGTTCATCATTGGTGGACGATATTTAATGGATATTTTCAATCTCCCTGTATAAGGAATGCAAAGTCATATAGTGTCAGTGGAAGATTGATTATGGATATTTCAAGTTGTAGTAACTCCCTGGATAGCTAATGCAAAGCCACGAAGTGTCACCTCAAAACGTTGACAGATACAGACAAATTGCTATGAATCAATTAATTTAAGCTCTCTTTGAAGCAAATCCTTCTCAATCTTTTGGTAGGATGATAAAGAATGTATGCTATGGATGGGTTGAAAGTTGTTAGGGTTATTTATATATAGTTTTAAATATTAAATATTTATAATGGTATTTGATGTAAATTTTAAATTATTTATAATATAAAATTGAATTAACAATTTATGAAAGATTACATATAGTTTATTAATGATCAAATTATTAAGAGTAAATATGTCATAAAGTGGGATTTAAATCTGTGTTGAGGATGACAACTTCCTCTCAATCACTAGAACTATATTTAGTTGACAAATATTTATAGTAATTTGTATTAAATATATTTTAGATTGTAAGCAACAATTATAAAAAAAGATATAATAATTAGTGGTTAAGTCTTAATTGGGTCCAACTTGGGTGGTTGAGAGGAATGATTGTTATCCTCCCCACCCAGGTTCAATTCCTGCAAGTGACATGTTGAGCTCTTAATGAATTGTAATGGCCTTGAGCCCTATGTTAAAAAGCCTTGAGCTTCTTAATATTTACGATTTACAATTTATATTAAATTGCTACCTACATTCAAATGATTAACTATCCTTTTATTTGTTAAAGGTTATAGTTGTCCCGGGCCTAGATATCCATTCTCATTTTACTCACTTATTTCATGCATTGAACCTATACCAATGTCATATGTCTATGGCCCGGATGGCTTTCTCATTTTACTCACTTATTTCATGCATCGAACCTATATCAATGTCATATGTTTGTGGCCCAGATGGGTTCTTAAGACTTGGCGTCATCTCTACTTTTTCCTCCAAGGATAGTTGATTTATTTCCCTCTAGCTACTTATATGTTTTAGTCTTTTGGATCTCAAGAATCCAAGGCGAGCGACCGCTTCCTCTCTATTTTAAAGGTCTTTTCCCCTTTAAAATGAAAAAAAAAGGGATTTGATTTATAAAACTTGGTAAGAAAAAATTATAATTCAAAAAACTTATGGATGAAGGTCACATTTTGCTATTTTTTCCTTTTTCCCTCTTGATTTTGGTTTACCTAGCTCCTCCTTTATTGGGCATTGTTAAAGTTTCTATCACTACTATTTTCTTTGCCTCACTCAATGGAATCACATGAAGTGGGCCCCTTTTCGAATTTGAAGAATTTAATCCATGCCTCCTCTTCCCTTTAACAGAAGAGCTTTTGTACAGTGAAGTCAATGGGACGAGAGTTACCTTTGAAGCCATGACTGTATGAACATCTTTGTTGCATCCCTTTAAATATCAGACAATTGAATTTGTTAGTCCTACAAAAGACTTACTTGATTCCATCTAATAACAATCCATCTTCAAATCTGTTCACTATAAAAATTCTTTTCTTTTCCTTTGGTAATCCATCTTCAAATCTTTCCACCGTAAAAATTCTAATATTTTCCTTTGGTAATCTCTAAAAAAAAATTTGCATTTAGACATGAGATCGTCTCATGTACATGACCAATGATCAAAATAAAAGACAATTATTTCGTTGTCAAAAAATTATATCCATCACAAATAACTTACCCAGAACATCACGAATAATCTGTGAAGTATAATTTTACAAATATTTAAAATAAAACACCACTAATAACTTAGTGAATCTAATACTCACGATCTTACTTTTATCGAAATCTCTTTAAAAAGTTCCTCACGAGAATCAAAACCCTAATGCCACATCTCCATAATGAGGACGTAGTGTTAAGATAAAGGAGGTCCGTGTGCAAGAATCAGACTTTTGAGAGAATATTTAACCTTTCCAAAACGGAAACGACAAATTGAACATTAAAATAGACTTACGAAGGGTCAAATATATTAAAGTGTCGGACTAAAAAACGACAGGCCAAAAGGAAGAAACAAAAGGCTAAGGCCAGAGGAAACGTCGAATAGTCATTTTAGAGATTCTCATTCGCCAGTTTGTGCATAAAATTTACCTTTTCGTGGTTATATATATATATATATATATATAATTTTATAAAACATATTTTAATAAATAATATAAATACATTTTAGAGATTCTCATTAGCCAGTTTGTGCATAAAATTTACCTTTTCGTGGTTATATATATATATATATATAATTTTATAAAACATATTTTAATAAATAATATAAATATTAATGGTGGTATATAAAAAATTAATAAATAATATAAATATTAATGGTTGTATATAAAAAATTAATAAATAATATTCGTGGTTATATATATATAATTTTATAAAATAAATTTTAATAAATAATATAAATATTAATGACTGTATATAAAAAAGTAATAAATAATATAAATATTAATGATTGTATATAAAAAAGTAATAAATAATATAAATATTAATGGTTGTATATAAAAAATTAATAAATAATATAAATATTAATGGTTGTATATAAAAAAATTAAGTTGATGGAAATTTTAATTATATTTTTTTAAATGTTGAGTGTACATCGTTAAGATGTTGAACATTGTTTATAGCTTTTGATATGTGATTATTTAGTTTGATTTGTTTTTTTGGGCGATAATAACGAATCCTTTTAGCACGTGTTAACCACTTTTTTGAAGAATCGATTTTATTGGATATTTTAAGTTCATTTTTATAGATTTGATTTTTTTTTCAAATTATTATTTTAAAAAATGTTTTTTAGAAAACCTTTTTTATTTTATTTTTATTAAATGATATATTATTATTATTTAAAATGAATGGCCCCGGATGGGGTGACACGCGGCGTTGTGGTGATACCAGGCTTAGCACTAAGCTTGGGCTTAAATGTCGATGGCCGCCACCCACACATCCGCATTTACGATGGTGGACGGCCATAGCAGCAGCCATACGACGAAGGGACTCCTCCCTCACGCGACCATTTACGCCTACTGCGCACTCAGAATGAAAGGGGATAAGGGCGGACAGGTGACTTCGGCTTCTGGTTATGTGATTTCTTATGAGCCCGGACAGAGCGGGACTGCTCCTGCTTCGGCTCTGCTCTTCGCCTGGACGCTCTGGTGCAATCCTGCACTCCTCTTGTCCTAGCTCATTACCTTTTCTTTGCATTTTGGTAAGGATTTCCCGGGCAGTTTGTCTTTGTGTGTGCCGAGACAGAGTCGGTCTGCTCGTGCTTTGCACCTGCAACTGCTCTCGTCCTGGCTCTCTAGCTTATCACTGCAACCACTTGGTACTTGCATTCATCATCCGGATACTATGGTTAAAAAGCGAGGCAGGCCTCGCCGTGGCTCAGCCTGGCATGCCCACAAGGCGCAGCGGCGACGGAAGGAGCAACTGGAACGCGCTCTGGCATTGGCGACCTCCACTCTTCGGAAGAAGGCTCGGGCTGAGAAATTGGCGTTGCTCGCCACTATTGCAGAGTCGGGAGCTGGCTGTAGCAGAGAAGCCACGACAATTCAGCCGGGTGACAGGCAGGAGGCTGAGACTGAGGTTGTGTTTCCCACCTGCTTCGTGGAGGAGGACCCGTTTATGGAGGACCTGTCGATTGAAGAGGAGCCCCGCGCCATAGAAACGACCAACAGGGAGGGAACCAGACTCATTTTGGCTAGGGAAGACGATTTCCCCGGTTGCATTGTTGAAGAAATTCCCTGGCCGGGCGACAACAGTCCTATCAACCACGACATGCAGACCATTGGTGCTGAGAAGATTGTGGATAACAAACGCTCGGCGAGGAAGGCTGCAGAGGATGAAGCGGAGCAGAGGGAGTTTGTGGCTGGCATTGGTGCGGCAGTGGAATTGAGGAATGCTCTCCTCAGCGGCGTGGGTGGCGGTCTGCATGGCTCTCTCCTCCATGGAGAGCACCTGGCTCTGGTGTTCGAGCTCCGAGGCCACATGTCAGACCTGGAGCATAGGGCCCTCCTCATGGGCCAGCGCCTGGACCTACTCCTGGACGCGTATTCCGATGTTCCAGCTCAGCGGAAGTGCCCCCTGTGCACGCAGGCTTTTGCCATCCCGACGAGGTCCACGTGGTAGACTAGCGAAGGCGACAGGTCACCGAGTACCTAGGTTTTTATGCTTTCTTGGTTCTTAGTCTTATCGTGTTACTGTTTTATGTTCATTTGGACCATAGACATCTGTCCTGGTTTCCTCCGGGCAGGACAAATGCTACTTTCCTTCATGTTTTATCATATAATTGTTATTTGCTCTCCACCTATGCTGGTCTCCGGTAATCGGCAGTATTTTTGGTGACTTAGACCCATGCCACTGTATATTTTGTCAAAAATTTTGTTAATCTAATATAGCAGGTACCGCCTTTTTTATTTAAAAAAAAAAAATTATTTAAAATGAATGTCACATAATTTTTTTAATAAAAAAATTGTAATTACATAAAAAAAAATTACTAAAATTACATAATTCATATATTATATAGTATTCATAATAATCTTTCTCCAATCTAAAACAACATTCATTCATTAATTAATTAATTAATTATATATATATATATATATATATATATATATATATTAAATAATCAAAATTTTAACCCATATTATCCTTAAAAATTAAACTTACAAAATTCCTTTGTACAAATTTCATCTAAATATCTTATAATAAAACATTAAAAAAACATATAAAATATCTTATAAAATAAAAATTAAACTTACAAAGTTCCTTTGTACAAATTTCATCTAAATATCTTATAATAAAACATTAAAAAAACATATAAAATATCTTATAAAAAAACATATAAAGCTATAAGTATAACCATAAATCTCTAAAAGGAAGGAGTATGCTAGAATTCATTCCAAGAATCATTTTGATCCTCTAAGATGATCCAAACACCACGAGCTAAATAGAAACCTAACTTGGATAGTATGCAACAACATAAGAATCAACTCAACTTATAATTCAAGGTTTTATATTTATGGAAATCTAAGTGATTAATATATCAATGTCTACGAAACCCTAGCAGCGCGCACAGGCAGCCTCGGCCCTCTCGGCGGCCAGGCTTAGCTTGACCGGCACCTCGATTTCCTGCTCCAGATCTTTGTTTTGGATGCCCTCGCTGCCAGCACACGGATCTGGCTCAAGGGCAGTGTTTTGAAGGTCTGAAGGTCGCGACCCCCTTTTCGACGCCCTGTGCATACAAAGCCGCGAATCGGCTCCTCCTGCGTGGCCTGAGTAACAACGGATCGGTGTTTCAGAGCGTGGACTCGGTGTTTCAGCGCGTGGTCTTGGCCTCTTACAGCAGTCGGTCAGGGGGATACGCGTTTTGCATGCGGGTTGTCTTCTTGTTGCTGGAGGTCGACTACGATGGCCCCAGATCCGTTTGTCGAGAGGGGCAAAGACCCTTTGGAAGCATTCAAAGCATTAGTCCGCTCGGCAGGACCCAAATCCAAGCCCTCTCTCTCATCTAAGTTTGTTAAGAAGATGGAGGAGATCCCTTCTCTGAAACTATCTCCAGAGAAGCCATGCTCTCTTGCCCTCCTTCTAGCAGAAAAGTCCCTCATCGGAAAGTTCACGGGGTTATGGCCTAGCCCCAAAACGGTGGAGGCATGGATGGATGATCGTTGGAAATCGTTGATAAAGGGAATAACTTCTCTGTTCGCAGTAGGCAGGGGTTTTTTTGTCTTCAGTTTCTTGACCAAAGAGCACTGTGACCTAGTTTTCAGATCTGGACCCTATTTCATGGGGTCGAGAGGACTGTTCTTAGCCCCCTGGACTATTGACTTCAACCCCAAAGTCGAGATCACTGCAGCTCATGTTTGGATTAGGCTGCCTCACCTTCCCTTGCATCTTTGGGGGAAAAATTCTCTGGAGGACATTGGGAATAAGCTTGGGCGTTTCCTGGATAGCGCGGAGCCGAAAGGGGACCAGTATACCTGTGCTCGCATTTGTGTTGAGGTTAACCTCGAGAAAGGTCTTCCAGAAGCCATTAAGCTCTCCCTGGGGGAATGGTGCCATATCCAAGAGCTGGACTACGAGCAGATTCCTTTTAAGTGCCTCCGATGCCATGCTTACGGTCACTTCGCAAGGAACTGCCCCAAAGCCTCTGAGGAACCGGGACCAGTCAAAGCAGATGATTTTCAGCCCGTATCTAACCGACGAAGGCAGTCAAAGCGAAAGGATCCACAAGCCCAGGCCCCGAAGGCCACTTATTCAGCAAAGGCAACTCTAGAAAATAAAAACAGTTTTGATGCGCTAAAGGAAGATGAAGCCCCAGAACCAGNGATAAAGGAGGTCCGTGTGCAAGAATCAGACTTTTGAGAGAATATTTAACCTTTCCAAAACGGAAACGACAAATTGAACATTAAAATAGACTTACGAAGGGTCAAATATATTAAAGTGTCGGACTAAAAAACGACAGGCCAAACGGAAGAAACAAAAGGCTAAGGCCAGAGGAAACGTCGGATAGTCGTTTTAGAGATTCTCATTCGCCAGTTTGTGCATAAAATTTACCATTTCGTGGTTATATATATATATATATATATATATAATTTTATAAAACATATTTTAATAAATAATATAAATACATTTTAGAGATTCTCATTCGCCAGTTTGTGCATAAAATTAACCTTTTCGTGGTTATATATATCTATAATTTTATAAAACATATTTTAATAAATAATATAAATATTAATGGTTGTATATAAAAAATTAATAAATAATATAAATGTTAAGGGTTGTATATAAAAAATTAATAAATAATATTCATGGTTATATATATATATATATAATTTTATAAAACATATTTTAATAAATAATATAAATATTAATGGCTGTATATAAAAAATTAATAAATAATATAAATATTAATGATTGTATATAAAAAATTAATAAATAATATAAATATTAATGGTTGTATATAAAAAATTAAGTTGATGGAAATTTTAATTATATTTTTTTAAATGTTGAGTGTACATCGTTAAGATGTTGAACATTGTTTATAGCTTTTGATATGTGATTATTTAGTTTGATTTGTTTTTTTGGCGATAATAACGAATCCTTTTAGTACGTGTTAACCACTTTTTTGAAGAATCGATTTTATTGGATATTTTAAG
>SNQJ01S0014627.1:159629-171909 GCA_010110895.2 Picea sitchensis
TATTATTTAAAATAAATGTTACATAATTTTTTTAATAGAAAAATTGTAATTATATAAAAAATTATTAAAATTACATAGTTCATATATTATATAGTATTCATAATAATCTTTCTCAAATCTAAAACAACATTAATTAATTAATAAATTAATATATATATATATATATATTAAATAATCAAGATTTTAATCCATATTATCCTTAAAAATTAAACTTACAAAGTTCCTTTGTACAAATTTCATCTAAACAGATTCTAATTGCTGGGGAATTGCTCTTACCCTTGTACAGCAAACACGCATGGGTAAGTCATCCGTATCTTTCTGACCATGCGCCCATATGTCTACAAATTGGGGAAGGCTGTTTTGGTGCTGGGCAGCCATTTAAATTTAATTCCCAGTGGCTTAAAGAGACATCCTTTAATATGCTAGTCAAAACAGTTTGGAATGACAGCTCTCTCTCATCTCCTGGAGACGCACAAGGAAATTTATCCAGGAAACTTTCTAGACTAAAATCTGAATCTATTCACTGGTTAAAGAAAAAAAAGGAAGCGGAAAAGGCAGAACTATACAACATCGAGCATGAGATGGAAGTCATTCAAACACACAAGTTACAGAACTATAGCAGCGCTGATTTAGATTACAGATTGCACTGTTTAGAGGAAGCCATAAACAAATTTCTTCGGGAAGATGAAGAGAGATGGCGCTTGAAGAGCAGAATGCTCTGGCTAGCTGGAGGGGATAAAAACACTCGCTACTTTCACCGAGTAGCCAACTCTCGTCGAGCAAAAAAGCACCTATGGGATATTAAAGATAAACATGGCACCATACATCATTCTCAGGCGGACATCAAATTGGCAGCTTTCTGACATTTCAAAGATTTTTACCAGGCAGCACCGGAGCCCTCTCTAGCAGCACAAATAGAGATCGTTGGCCTCTTCCAAAAGATGGTCACAGATGAAGAGGAAAAATCAATTGAAGTTCCCTGCACAAAGGAGGAATTGCTAGAGGTCATCAAAGGTTTTAAGAAAGAAAAAAGCCCTAGACCAGACGACTGGACGGTCGAGCTCTACCTCCATTTTTTCGATCTTATGGGGCAGGATCTCCTGGATGTGGTCGAAGATGCACGAACCAGAGGAAGAGTAAGTTCCCAGCTAAACAACACCTTCATAGTATTGATTCCCAAGACAAATCTTCCAGGGCAGTTTAAAGATTTTCGCCCCATTTCACTATGCAATCTATGCTACAAAATAATTTCAAAAATTATAGCCAGAAGACTTAGACCCTTCCTCTCCCGTGCACTATCTGAGGAGTAGATGGGTTTCCTAAAAGGGAGGCAAATACTGGATGCCATTGGAGTGGCACAAGAATGCATTCACAGCATTAAGACAAAAAAGCAAAAATCCATTATGCTAAAGCTGGACCTAAAAAAAACCTTCGATTGCATTAATTGGAACTTCCTGCATCTCATTCTCATTCAATGTGGATTCGGCATCATTACAACTAATTGGATTTTGGGCTGTATCTCTTCAGCCACTTTAGCTATTCTGATCAATGGTGAACCAACAAAAGCTTTTCACTGTGAGAGAGGACTCCGCCAGGGATGCCCTCTCTCACCTTTACTTTTCATTTTGATCCTGGAAGGTCTTAGCATCCTACTCAAGAACAGCCAAGCGGAAGGCCATTTGAAGGGGATAAAAGTTGTGGGACTGACTTTTATCTTGCATATCCTTTTTGTAGACGATGTGTTGATCTTGTCAAATGCCAAACTTGCTGAATGGTCGATTATTCATACTATCTTAAATAACTTTTGCGTTGTTTCAGGTCTAGAAATCAATGTTCACAAATCCGTCTTCCTATCCACAAATACACAGGACTCTTTGATAACAGAGCTAAAGGAGATGTTCGGCATAGACTCTATCTAACTTTCGAAGGGTTTTTCTTATTTGGGTTTCTTCTTAAAGTCCTCCGCCTATTCAAAAAAAGACTGGACCTTGCCGATAGACAAATTTGAAAGCAAATTACACAACTGGAGAAACAGATTGCTCTCCATGGGTGGTAGGTTTGTTCTGATTAAAGCTGTCCCGGAAAGTCTTCCGGTTTTTTGGATGTCCTTAGCCCATTTTCCAGCCTCTGTTTTGAAGACCCTTCGGCAGCTCATCTTTACCTTCCTTTGGTCTGGAAGTAAAAAACACCCTGGTTTTCACCTCAGCAGATGGGAGGTCTTATCAAGACCAAAGACGATGGGAGATTGGGGTCTTAAAAATCTGCCACTCTTTCATAAGGCGCTCTCGGCAAGCACATTTTGGAGAATTTTAACAAAAATCGGTCTGTGGAGTAGAGTTATTAAAGCAAAATATCTTCATCAGCTTCCGGTCCACATTTGGCTCAGATTTGCCCCTGAGCGTCCATCTTCAGGCTCACAGACCTGGAAACATCTCTCCTCCACTCTACCAATCATCCTATAGTGGATTTTGTGGAATCCAGGTAATGGACATTTGATTCAAGTGGGCAGGGACTGCATCCTGGGCCTGGGAAGAAAAGCCATTCTCTCTCCCCCTCTCCTCAAGCATCTTCAAACTAAAAGTCTCTTCTTCTTAAATCAGTGTTGCACGATGAACAGGGGAGGACTGCTAGGGGTTACCTGGCTAAATAGAGCGGATCTCCATCTGGATGTTGAGTTCACCTTAGAGTGGGACGGATTCATACAACATCTAAAGGAAGCAGGTGTTGGCTTACTTGAAGGACCGGACTCTCTCATATGGACGGGCGGAGACTGTTCAGGCTTACTCTCTCCAAAAAATGTTTACCTCGCTCTGATTACAAACGGTGGGTTTCCTCCAATTGCTAGTTGGAGGCAGCGAATCTGGCGGGGCGATTGCTCATTGAAGAAAAAACTTTTTGCTTGGCTCCTTTTAGAAAACAAGCTGCTTTTTTGGGACAAGCTGCAAATTCGAGGCTGGATAGGACCGAATAGTTGTGTTCTATGCAAGTGCTCCAGCGAATCTGTTCTTCACGTCTTCACACAGTGCTCTTTCTTCCGCGCAGTCTGGGCGCTACTTGCTTCAAAGTTAAAACTTTCCTCTACTTGGTCGGGCACCAGTGTTCATGAATGCTTCCAGAACTGGCATCGTTATAATAAAATCCATACTATGCTCCTGATTCACCTATGCTGGCAAGTTTGGAAAGCCAGGAATGCAGCGCTTTTTAATGAGATTTCCCCATCTGCACAAAGCGTGTATCATAGTATTATGGCTGAGGAGACTAGCTCTGGCAAGACCAGTTTGAAGCTGCCCTCCATAAAACACAATCTGATTATCCCATTTGACAAAGCAGTGGCTTGGTTCGATGGAGCTTCACAACAGGGTGGAGCTCTTTGTGGGGCCGGTGGCAAAATTGTCCTAAATACCCACACTTGCATTCGTTGGACACTGAACGGAGGTCAGGGTTCAAATATGAAGGCGGAACTTCTAGGCACATGGGTCTCGCTCATTCTGGCTTGCCGCCACACCGATGAGCTGATGCTTCTCGGAGACTCAAAAACTACTATAGACTGGCTGAATGGATTGGCTAATTTCAAGGTGGCAGCACTTGAGTGTTGGAAAATGAGAACCAAAGAAGCTAAACTCCAGTTTAGAAAGCTTACTTTCACTCATATCTATCGAGAAGAAAACCGTGAGGCGGATTTCCTTTCTAAAAGAGCGTTGCATCTTCCTCCAGGACAAATTTGTTTTACTATATGGGAGGATGGCAACGAAGGACCAGCCATCAAGTTAATGTTATGAGTGTTATCTTCAGTTTTCTGTGCAATCTAAATTGTGTGTTGATTATAGTTGTGAATGGATGATTGTTTTGTTTTGGTCAGTCATGGCACCTGCCAAGTATCGAATTTTTCGTCTTTGTAAGACATCAGGCCGATAAGACAGTTTTGTATAAATTTATATACTTATGAATATAAAGAGCATTTTTTTCTCGTGGAAAAAAAATTTCATCTAAATATCTTATAATAAAACATTAAAAAAACATATAAAATATCTTATAAAAAAACATATAAAGCTATAAGTATAACAATAAATCTCTAAAAGGAAGGAGTATGCTAGAATTCATTCCAAGAATCATTTTGATCCTCTAAGATGATCCAAACACCACGAGCTAAATAGAAACCTAACTTGGATAATATGCAACAACATAAGAATCAACTCAACTTATAATTCAAGGTTTTATATTTATGAAGGTTTTATATTTATGGAAATCTAAGTGATTAATATATCAATGTGTAGACTTAATCACTATATCATAATTTATAAACTTATTATTTTTTTTACCAGGCTTTTATTATTACAATTTGAGGACTATAGGTTATCCTAAGCTCTTTTTGAGTGCATTGGCGCATATATAAGCACGAGCACAAACACAAGTATATTACTGAAAGAACTTTAACTTTGATGGAGGCAATATTAATTACTAATAAAACTTTAATTTCGATAGAGGTAATATTAATTACTCGCTTTCAGTAACCACAACAATCTACCTTTAACAACACTCTTATTTATTATTTTTAACTAAAATAAACTTATATAAAATACAAAAAATATTTTAACTATGCTAATAAGTAACATCAATTTCACTAAACTAACCATGATAACATGGTCTTCATCCACACTTGTTTGATAGATCTTTTAAAGAAATTATATTCCAATTACAATATAAACAAAGGAGAGCATTAACCCTTCCCTTTTCTTAGCTCAAAATTTATATAGTCCATGTTGGTGTGTCTTCTTTTAAGTTTGATGGGTATTTGGGGGAAACCGATGTGGATACTTCAAATGACTGAAATATAGCAGAACTAGGGGTTCTTCAATGACAGATTTAGGTTTGTAGACTTAACAATGGTGGATGCTCTGTTATTTTATAGAAGAGGACTAACATTGGTGGAAGCTCTGCTATTTTTTAGAATAGGTTGTCTCGGAGGAAGCTCTGAAATGGGAGAGAGTAAGCTCGTTTTTATTTATTACATGGGTGGTACATTTACATTGTGAAGTGACTGGCGAAACTCACGAGAACCAAAGCATTAACACATTTCTTAATAGTGAACTCCTAAAAACTCTAGTTGAGTCTGACTACTAGATGAGAAGGTCAGAAGTACCGTAAGGTAAGGGGAAGAGGGAGAGGGACCAATACAACACCCTCTGAGGACCCATGGGGAAGAGGGACCATCCATGGAGCCCATAGGGAGAAGTTGCATTATTCTGAGATTTAGGGAGTCTGAGATTGGTGACTATTCTATAGGAGCGATACTTGATACCCTGGTTCCTTCTTACAGAGAGACCACGACTCCTATTCCACTTCCCACTTACCAGGGGAGAAATGCCATTAGTCAAGAGGGGCATTCTAGTAAAGTTGGGTCGGTGGGATGGAATGGGGAGGAAACAAGGAAGGAATTTTCCTAGTTGAGGGGTTTGGGGATTGAGATCTCTCCAATAAAAACCAGGAGTGCTCGTAGGAAAGAAGGCACTTGTTCTACCACTACTGTTATTCAAAATTCCATCATCTCTGATAATGGGGTGCTTAGAGGCATGAAATCCCTAGCCATGGAAAAAGCATGATTCTTCTCTCCTTAAACATCAGGGGGTGGTAGGGACCTCGAAAACTGCTTCCCTTCGTAGATTACTTTCTAGAACTCAACCTGATATTATTTTCTTTCAAGAAACTTTGGTAGATGAGAAGAAAGAAACATTTTTTATGAATACTTTTTGACCAACCTGGTTGACTTGTGTTTTTAGTTCTGTTGGAAAATTTGGGGGACTTCTAGTGGCTTGGGATCCTTACAAGTATGACCTCGCACCATTTTTAAGTTGTGGTGGTATTTTTATGACATGTACCTGTTTAGACGATAAAAGGAAGATATCCCTTTTGAACATTTATGGACCCTATTCAGAGAGAAAAACTTTTTGGGACAAGGTGGTCAATAGGNCTACCACTACTGTTATTCAAAATTCCATCATCTCTGATAATGGGGTGCTTAGAGGCATGAAATCCCTAGCCATGGAAAAAGCATGATTCTTCTCTCCTTAAACATCAGGGGGTGGTAGGGACCTCGAAAACTGCTTCCCTTCGTAGATTACTTTCTAGAACTCAACCTGATATTATTTTCTTTCAAGAAACTTTGGTAGATGAGAAGAAAGAAACATTTTTTATGAATACTTTTTGACCAACCTGGTTGACTTGTGTTTTTAGTTCTGTTGGAAAATTTGGGGGACTTCTAGTGGCTTGGGATCCTTACAAGTATGACCTCGCACCATTTTTAAGTTGTGGTGGTATTTTTATGACATGTACCTGTTTAGACGATAAAAGGAAGATATCCCTTTTGAACATTTATGGACCCTATTCAGAGAGAAAAACTTTTTGGGACAAGGTGGTCAATAGGCGCATGTTAGCCTACACAAATCTAATTGTAGCAGGGGATTTAAACTTCACAGTCAGTGCTGGAGAGGTTTGGGGTGACTCAGCAAAATTGGACCTGTTGTCAAGGTTTTTCAAGGGAATTTTTCAGGAAAATCATGTTGTCGACATCTTACTAGATGAAGTTGTACCCACATGGAAGGATGATAGATCTGGGCAAGAAGGAATCTCCAGAAGACTAGACTGGGTATATTTTTCAGAGGACCTCATTTCCACTGTCGGTAGACATAGGTCTTGGGTCGCCTACCCTTATATATCAGACCATGCCCCCGTTCTTCTTCAACTAGACAACAATCTTCATACTACAAAATATCCATTCAATTTAAACCCTACGTGGCTGGGGGAAGAGGATTTCAATCATATAGTGCAAGAGGTTTGGAATGATCAGGCATTCTTGGATGAAACATCGGCCCAACGAAGATTGGTATGGAAGTTAAAACAGTGAAAATATTGAGTAAAATTGTGGGCTAAAGATCAAAGAATCCAGAAGCATTTCAAGTTAGGTAAGCTCGAGGAGGACCTTGAGGTCTACTATCGAGAGAAAGCTCGAGGACTGATGTCAATAGATGCAGATCATCATATAAAGTCACTAGAGGAACAATGCAATAAGCTTCTACAGTCAGAAGAGGAACTATGAAGACAATGAAGTAGAGCGATTTGGATTAAAAGTGTAGGCCAAAATACAAAATTTTTCCATCAGTTCGCTAGTCATCGAAGGAATAGTAAATATATTTGGGAGATCCAGGATGAGAATGACCTGGTACATTCTGGACAAGGGGCACTTTTAAAAGAAGCAACCAAACATTTCAAAACTTTCTTTGAGGACACAGGACAAAACACTATTACTGATAAGGTAAGCACAGTTTGACTCTTTCCTCGCTTAGTGGATGAGGAGGATATTCAAGTACTTGAAAAACCCTATACCAAAGAGGAATTACTTGTTGTGCTAAAAGGTTTTTCCAAGGACAAGAGTCTGGGGCCTGATGGGTGGACGGTCGAATTCTTTATCTCCTTTTTCAAGCTGGTAGGGGATGACCTCCTGGAGGCGGTTGAGGAATCTAGGCGAATATGTGAAGTGATTAGATCCTTAAACTCGACCTTCCTTGCTCTTATTCCAAAATTCAAAAAGCCTACTTCTTTTGGATACTTTAGACCTATAGCCCTATGTAATCTGTGCTATAAAATTATGTAAAGCTCATCGCAAACACGATTAAACATGTTCTTTCTCAGACTCTTTCTAGAGAGCAATTGGGTTTGTAAAGGGTAGATAGATCCTAGATGCAATTGGAACTGCTCAGGAATGTATCCACAGTATTACGTTGAAAAAATTAAAGGCCATGATTTTGAAGCTTGATCTAAAGAAGGATTAACACTGTATTAATTGGGACTTTTTGTGGTTGACTTTACTACAAACGGGGTTTGGTCTTTTGACCACAAATTAGATAATGAGTTGTGTTAACACCGCTTCATATGCAGTCTTGATAAACAAGGGGACTACTTCTTTCTTCCAGAGTGGCAGATGTTTAAGACAAGGTTGTCCCTTATCCCCCCTGATGTTTATTTTAGTGATGGAAGGACACAATTTACTCCTCAAGAAAGGATAGGATGAAGGGAAGTTGACGGGAGTCAAAGTCTCCAGATTAATTAAGATCCTCAATCTTTTTTTTGTGGATGATGTACTCATCATGACAAGGGATTCACTACATGAATGGAAGGAGATCGACAACATACTAAAAATCTTCTGCAGGGCGATGAGACTGATGGTGAACTCACTCAAGTCAACTTTACATCATTCTAGAATTCAACATGAGGATTTAGATTCATACAAGGAAATCTTTCCATACAAGTTTGCAGATCTAACTGAAGGTTTTAGGTATCTTGGCTACTTTCTCAAGCCTGTAAATTATAAGGTTGAAGATTGGCGTTGGCTAATCGCAAAGTTTGAAAAAAGAATTGGCCATTGGTGCAACTGATGGCTTTCCTTAGGAGGTTGCTCCGTGCTTATTAAGGCAGTCCTTGAGAGCTTGCCTATTTATTGGATGGCTTTGTCAAGTATCCTGACATCAATACTCAACAGGATCAAAGAATTGATTTTCAACTTCCTTTGGTCGAGTAGTAGTGTTAAACAACATATTAATCTTTGCAAATGGGAGATCATTGCAAAACCAAATATCTTTGGTGGTTGGGGATTAAGGAACATTTACCTTTTTAACAGATCGCTGGCAGAAAACACCCTGTGGCGGTTTCTGATGAAGGATGGAATTTGGCATAGGGTCATAAAGGATAAATATCTTCCATATAGCTCGTGTTTACTTGGCTGAGATTGACCACTCAAAGAACTACAAATGCCTCTCAGACCTGGAGAAACCTAGTAAATTCTATAAATGTAGTAACTCATTGGCTGAGCTAGAGTCCCAGATCTGGCCATTCTGTAATTATTGGCAAGGATAAGATTCTGGGCATGGGAAATTTCTCTCTTCTCTCTCAAGACCTCCTAGCTTCATTAAAGCGGAGAAACATTCAGTTTCTCTTTCAGGCCAGAGGATCTATTCGGTCGAGAACAATTTGCGCTCAGTGGAGAGCAAGTAATGACCTTAGTCTCATGGGAGAACAAGCGATGGAATGGGACTTATTCTACAGGGCTCTGATTTTCTCTGGTGTACAATTGCAGGATAGACTTGATGAGATGAAATGGATATGGGGTGATAGATCGGGCACTCTCACTGCCATAAATTTTTATAATGCCTTAGCATCAAAACTTTGGCACCAACCCATTGGTGGATGGTGGAAAAACTTGTGGACTTGGGACCTTGCACCCAAAATAAAACATTTCACCTGGTTATTTGTGGAAAAAAAAATTCTTACCTGGGATAATTTACAAAGTAGAGGATGGTCTAGTCCAAGTATTTTCCCTTTATGTTTAAAGAAGTCTGAGACAATTATGCACCTGTTGGTCAATTGTTGTTTTACACAACAAGTGTGGTTCATGATTAAAAAAGCCCTTAGTTTAAAGACTTTGTGGACAAGATCCTCTCTGAACTCCTGCTTCGAAAGTTGGCTAAGACAGTGTTCCTTGCACCCTACTCTGCCCTCTCTCATTATTGGCATGTGTGGATGGAACACAACAAAGTATTATTTGAAAATGGAAGACCTTCTATCCACTTAGTTGTATGCAAGTCACTTGGAGGAGTTGGCAGACACAAGGATATACATAAAGAACCAGTTATCAGATCTACTTTTTCATTGACCAAAGAGGATTTTTACAACAGGCTGGTTCGACAGAGCAACTCAATCAAACAAACAACTAAGTGGAGTTGGAGGGGTTCTTAGGATCAATGATCATACGGTCTATAAGTGGACATTCAATTGTGGACCAAGCACTAATACTAGGGCTGAAATTTTGGGAGTGTGGGAAACATTAACATTGGCTACGTGACTGCATATCCTAGATCTTCAAGTTTTTGGAGATTCCAGAATCATCATAGATTGGTTGAACCAAAAAGGGAAGTTGTAGGTAATCTCTTTGGAATGTTGGAAGGACATAATCAAAGACCTCAGTAAAGCGTTCAGGACAATCAAATTCACTCACATTTACAGAGATATCAACAAGGAGGCATGCATTTTATCTAAGAAGGCACTCCAGATGCAAGAAGGGAAGATAGTTTACAACCAGTGGGAAGAGGGGAATGAGGGCCCCACCATGTTCTTAAATCTCTATTAATATTTTTTGTCGATAGTTTTAATTTTTTTGGATGAGCTTTCTCTTTGTCTACACATAAGAGATAGTGCTGTTTAGTTTATTGGGGCAGGTTTTATGAACCTATGGGGTCAGATCCGGGCACTTGGTGTTCTTATTTCCATGTTTTGAATGAACTTGCATGCTGGTAGTTTTTTAGTTTTCTTACTCTCATATATCTCTGGCTTGGAGGAGTGCTTGCTATGATTACTGTTATATTTTGTTACTTTTCTTCTGAAAAGTTTTATATAATATAATGAACAATTTTCTGTTGGAAAAAAAATAGATTAATAGGTATTTGTCATCATCTACTCTATTCTTTTAGTATAGAGATTCTCTCACTAAAACATATTGTAAATATTTAATATTACATAAAAATAATTTTCAACTTATATGCATCTTAAGTTATTATATATATTTTTAATATTTTGATGATGAGTAAAATGTTAACTCAAAATTATTTTTTATAAATTAAAAATTTGTTTCACAAATATCTAAATTAAAAAAATCATTCATAATTTTTAAGTCTACTTTTAAATAAGTCTCAAAAATGAAGAACCTATATCCCCTTACATTACAAAATCATCGATCAATTCTTCCTCACCAAAATCCTTGTTAAATCCTTGTTAATTGACATTTGCTCTTTGAAATACTTATTCTAAATAAATCGTACAACCAAGGTATTTCTTAATGGCTTGTCAACAAAGTAAACTTATAATTTTTTTCCTTTACACTTACACTCTCAAAGGATTTCCATGTTTCTTTCGCTTAGATTACTTTAAGCACAAATTTCCATGTTTCTTTCGCTTAGATTACTTTAATCACGACACACAATGTTTATGAAAAAAATGATTGGTTAATAATTCAATTATTTAATTTTTAATATAAATAAAAAATTTAATTGTTGGATTTATATATTTAAGTAATTATTTTTGTAAAATCAGAATGTTTTAAGAATTTTTTAGTATGATAAATTCATTTCTGTAATCATAAATGAATTATGAATAATAAAAAATAGTGTTTCCTGTAAATTTATATAGACAAATTCCAGTAAAAAAAATCATTTTGTAGAATAATTAACCAATTCTATTTTTAATTATAAAAAATATAAAAAATAAAATATAAAATTAAAATAATATTTTGTTAAAAAAAATAATTATATATTTTTAAAAATTTAATAAAATATATATACATTTATTTAATTCAATAAAATTAAACATATCATATATATATATAAGAATCATATAATTTAAATATAATATAAAATTTTATTGTTAATAATGTTTTCAAAACCGAAAATTTCAATTGATTTAATAATAAATTTTAATAGATTTGATGATCAATTACAATAAAAATGGAAAGAAGAATTCCAATAAAAAATAAATAAGAAAAGAGAAAGTGAAATTGTTAATTCATTATTTTATTTCGTTAATATAATATATAGAAATTTGGTAATTTAATGAAATTATACATATTATTTCATAAATTGTAAACTGTGAACATTATTTATGGTTTGGTCCATAGTTCATCTTTTTTAGGATTTAAGAAAACAGATTTTATTTAATAATGAGAATTAGTCAACAACATTCATTTCTAAATAATAGTTAATAATAATTGTTCTAACTACCAATTAATAACTAAATTATCATAGATTTTATTATATTTAAAAAAATATATAAAATTTTAATTTTATTAAATTATTTAAATACATCAAAATCAAAGATTTTAATAATTATTCTCATTATCAATTAATAAATAATTCAATTATGACGAATTTTACCATTTTCAATTTTTTTTAGTATAAATATAATAAAAAATTTCTAACGCTAGCACACCAAAATCCAAAATTTTAAATGATTTGATGAAATTTTACAATAAAAATTCAACGCAGAATTACAATGCAAACAAATCGGAAATAGAGAAAAATTATTAAGGTTATCTACTAGTTAATTAAAAAATTCAACGCAGAATTACAATGCCAACAAATCGGAAATAGAGGTTATCTACTCGTTAATATAATGGTCAGTGGCCACATAAGCATCTCTCAAGTCAGAGCGCATAAGCGGTCACATGGTATGGGGTCCATGC
>SNQJ01S0014628.1:8990-87222 GCA_010110895.2 Picea sitchensis
ATCTCTTGTAGTTCATCTTTTGTTACTATCTTCTTTTGTAAATCATTTATGTCCCTACGCATTTCTTCACCTTCATCAAGAGTCCAAGTAGGATTGTCTGGAGGCTTATTTGGTGTAGAAGTTCCTTTTTTGGGTGGCATGTTGGCTAAGTATCACTTTTGAGCCTTGATTTTGAGGTGGTTCTCCTAGACAATCTTTCTTCTGTTGTATTTCCCAAGTTTTGGCCCTTCTGGGTATGAAAATTTATTTTATGTAGTTCTCTGATATTTCTTCTCTATAATGCCACAGGTTAGATCCAAATTGGATGTGCCAAGTGGAATTTATGGTAACTTCCCCACAACTTGATCATTTTTTTACTTTCCATGAGATCTCACTTGTATAGTGTGCCCCACACAAAATAATTGGTATAAAATTATGAAACTTGTACCAAAAATACTACAGACTGTCCACTATCTAATGAAATCAGTCTCACTCAATTTGGATACTCTAGGAAGAAGTTATGATTGTTTTACCTGGAACACCTTCTTGAGACTAGTCAATAGGACTAGTAAGATACCCTATCTTCCACAGGGTGTATATACAAATGTAAGATGACCCAGAAGCTAAAATTTTTACCACCAATACCTTACTAATTTCTGTGAATAGCCTTCGGAGTTCAGGGTCTGAAACATTACAAAAAAAAATTATAGCAAAAAGTCTGCAATGACTCAGTTTAGGATGATTCCAAAACCCTATCTTTCACAGGTTGTATCTCTGAAAGTATAAGGCCTCAAGAGATGAAATTGTAACCCAATGTACCTTGATCCATCTAATAAATATCCTCCAATCCATTCCTTATGAAACATTGTATAAAAAAAGTTATAGCGAAAATTCCAAGGTGTCTTAGATGTAGCAGCAAAACCCCAAGACCTTGAGCTCTGATACCATATGTTAAGAACCAAATATCAATTTATCATAGAAAAACCTCAGAATAAGTACTCAACACCTTGAAAAAAAGATAATTTCAGATAATAAGCCTCTTCGAGGGGGAAACCTCCTTTTACCCTACATAATTGTTCAAGTACAAGATGATTCCAAATGAAAATGTCTCGTTGGTATATATAGGAGACTAGGAGGTATAATTAAAACTAATGGAATAAAGCCGACATAAATAAAAAAACATTACTAATGTAATATGCCCCATTTAAGGGGTAATGAGCCAATATTAGGGCTTAACAGGCCTGTCACTTCTACCTGCCAGCTAAGACGAGGTACAAAGCATGATCATGGTGTGATTAATTCTCATGACATGTTATGGGTGAATTCGATTTGCAAAGGTTAGGAGAAGGTGTGTTTTGCAAGCCAAAAGCACATCAAAAAATTAAAATCAAAATCGATTTACCAAGAACTTTAAATGAAATAAGCTTATATTCCATTTTCCAATCGAGATTTGGTATACAAAGGCTCCAAAATATAACCTTATAGTCCAAGAGCAACTCAAAACAAATGTTTCATTGATATATGATAAGCTTCAAAGAAAAACAACATTCATTAAAGAGTTGTAAGCGCATTGACCCTTCTAAAGACTAAGCCTTAGATAAAATCAAAATGCAAATTGATTTTCAATTTGCTTGATTCATGCTTATAGTCATGAATCAAGCATGAAAATGTGAAATAAAAATGAAATGAATAATCAGAACATCCTTTTTACAACCAAATAGTCACCTTTAAATAACAATATTTACAAGATGAGGCGTAGGCAGATACAGGGATTGTCATTTGTCACTTTAAAAAGAAAAAAATATGTAGGGATGCCAACAATGGCGACTTACTGGGAGAAGCAGTTATCTCTGCATCACCGATGAGTTAATGTTAGGACTGCTTAGAATGATTACAGATCAAAAATAGCTAAAGGACATCAATCATCCCAACAATATTTACACAATCTAGCTTCAGATATCTTCCTATTCAAATGAAGTCCGGTGACAAATTTTAATTACGAGAACAACGATGTTCAAGTAAATGGATCTGATACTGTTGACAGGGCCACTACTGCTAGTAGATGTTCATAGCCTTGACAAGAATGTCAATTAACCCACTCTAACTCCTCTACCCTGTCCAATAAATTTGAATTCAAAATGAAGGATACTTAAGACCAATATCAAAATTTATACTTGATTATTTTCTTGAACTTGACATTGCTTCACTGCCAGCAGGCCTGTTCAGTACCCCAACGAAGTTGTCTTGGCATCATGCATGCATTTACATACTGCTAGTAGACCTGTTCAATATCCCGACAGGTTTACAAACACTTCCCACAACTCTCAAGAAATTATTTACAATTTGATATAAATTTAAACATATTAAGAAGAGCGGGGTGATGCTGAAAATTTCAGTCTTTAGAACACTTGTTATTTTATAGCCTTTAACTTTTGTGCTTGATAAAATTCATTATGAACTGAAATTAGTTTTCTGATGAAAATATTTTTTCTAGGACATGAAGGCATACTTGAGTTGCTTTCTTTAAAAGCAGGGACAGCATAAAAAACTTTAAAGATGGTCATGTCTACTCATAATTATAAAGTGAGACCAGGAAACCTACTTCGAACAGAAAGTTTTCTTTAGCCAGTCTATGTTTCAACAAGTCACAACATTTATGCTCTTGAAAATACCTTAATAGTTGCTTCATAATGATGCATTCTCGTTTCCCTCCATGAACTAAAAGGTGACACAGACATAAGTTTAACCAAGAAGCAACGAAAACAAACAAAATGAAAAGAACCAAAATTAGAAAATAAAAATAAATCAAAACATAAAAATATGTACAAAAGGTGGATCTGGAATCATCACGAAAAATACCTCTTGAGAGCTTGGCCATTCACTGGGAAGGTGTCTGGCTGTCCCTCTAAATTCTGTAGGCAGAAGGAGTTGGGACCTAGTTTTTCAGCGATTACGAAGGGCCCCAACCACGGGTTCTAGAACTTGGTGTGTTCCCCTTTCCCTTCATGAGGTTTATCCCACTTGAGAACCAAATATCCTACCTTGAAGTTTCTATCCAAAGAATATTTTGAATCAACACAACCTTTCACAATATGTTGATGTTGATCCAGCCTCTCTTTTGCTTGTGCCCTTACTTCCTCTAGTTTCAACAAAGCATTAATTCGACTTTCAAGAGAAGGACAATCTTCTTCCTGGACTTTCTGCGATAATTGCAAAGAGGGAAGTAGAACATGAGGAGGGAGAATTGCTTCTCTTCCACAGATGAGAAAGAAAGGAGAATTACCAACAGAGGTTTTCAGAGTCACCCTATCATCCTAGAGTTCATAAAAAAACATGTTGTGCCAGTTCTTGTGGTTTTCAAAAACTGTCCTCTTGATGATGTTGATCAGGTTTTTGTTTGTCGATTCTACCAAGTTGTTTCCTTGGGGGTAATAGTTGGAAGAATATTTCAGTTTGATCCCTTTTTCTAAAGAAAAAACACTCATATCTAGGGATGAAAACTAGGAAGCATTATCGAAGACCAAACACTCGGGAATACCAAATCTAGTAATGATGTTTGAGTTATGGAAAGATACTACCTGATTAGTGTTTACCACTTTTAGTGGTGTAGCCTCAGACCATCTGGTAAAATAATCCATTGTTGTAATGATGTATTTATTTTGTTGTGAGGAAGTGGGGTTAATTGTCCCTATGATGTCAAGACCCCACTGCTGAAAAGGTGAATCTACCAAAACAAGCTGCAAAGGGAATGTTGCCTTTTGTACTCGTCCAACAACCTTTTGGTAGATTATGTATTTACGACATAATGCATGAGCATATTTGAACAACATAGGCCAATAGAATCTAGATCTTAATATTTTGTGAGCAGTGGTGTCTCCACCGAAGTTCCCACCAGCTTCACCTGCATGCAGTTCAGATAATACTTTCTTTGCTTCATCTCTTTCCAAACAACACATGAATACATTATCAAAATTCTTACGGAATAATACGTCATTTACCAGCTAGAAAGGTGCAGATTTTAGTCTTAATGATATTATCTTTTTTGGATTGAGATGGAGAGGAGTAGAACCGTGTGTTATATAAAACTTGATATCATCAAACCAAGAATTAGCAACAACTTCTGTACAAAAGATCTGATTTTTACTATGTTGATTTACAGTTAAGACATTAATTTGACTCTGTCACTCTTCAACTGAATCAACCACTAGTTTGCATAGACCTTGACCTCTGACAATTTGTGCAGGGTAATTTTGAGGTCATACTCTTGTAACGATGTCATTTAGTTTGCCCGTTTTTCACCCAATTCCTTTTTTACTAACAAGTTTCTGACAGCAGGATAAGGCACAATGACTTTAGTTCTGGATTTCAGCAAATATGATTGGAAATGTTTCACTACTTTGAAAACTGCATAAGCCTGTTGATCTACAGTCAATTAGTTAATATACGCTCCTTTGAAGTATGATCTCATGAATGAAATGGGGATTTCATTGATTTCAACGTTCTTTTGGGTCAACACAACAACATAATATTGGTCAGAAGCAAAAGTATAAAGAGTGAAATCTTGTGAGAAATCAGGACTCATCAAGGAAGAGGCTTCGACTATGGATTTTTTGATGGAATCAAAAGCTTGATTTTCCTGTGGTCCCCAACAATACTGAACATCCTTTTTAATTAAATTTTTCAATGGCCTTACCATTTTTGAGAAACTTGGGACAAACCTTCTAACAAAATTGATCTGGCCTAAAAAGGATTGCATAGATTTTTTGGACGAGTGGGAAGGAAGTTTGGCAATGGCTTGAGTTATTTTGGGATCAATGATCATCCCATCACTGGATACTATGAATCTGAGAAGTTTTCCTTGTTCCACTACAAATATTGACTTCTTAGGATTGAGAGATATGTTGTACTTGCATCATCATTCTAGGACAGACCTAAGGTGAGACAAGTGATATTTCTTATTTTTGGAGAAAATAATAACGTCAGCAAGATACACCACTACAGATTGATTTATGAGACCACAGAAAGAAATATCCATTTGTCTCTGAAAAGTGGCTTCAACATTTATAAGCCCAAAAGGCATCTTCCTGTAGGTGTAAGTACCCCATGGGGTACGAAAAGTGGTTTTTAACTTGTCTGGGGGAGACATGAGGACTTGGTTGTATCCCCAAAAACCATCTAGCAACGATAGTCTTTCAGAACCAGATACCTACTGAAGAATTTGTTCCATTGGAGGAACATGATAATTTTATTTGTCAGATGCTCGGTTCAAGTTACGAAAATCAACACAGAGTCGAATTTCGCCACTTTTCTTCCTTACAGGAACCAGATTAGACACCCATTGTGTGTGTCTTACTGGGAATATTATCTTTGCATTCAATAATTTATTTAGTTCTTTCTTGACTATTGGTTCCAACTTAGGGTGCATCTTTCTCAGCTTTTGCTGAAAAAGTTGAGTCTGGGGTTTCATGGGGATGATATGTTGTATTATATTAGGGTCAAAAATTTTCAAATCATCATATGTCCAAGAAAAGACATCCTTGAATTCTTTAAATAATTTTATAAAAGTGGACTGCTCTTGCTCGGAGCATCCCATTCCCAGATTGATATATTGTGGATTATCTATAGTCCCTAGATTTACCTTTTCATGAGTCAAGGAAGAACTATTTGTTTTACAATTTACCGATTTTCTGAATTTATCATGCAAATCATAAAACTTCTCTAGTCTTACCACGGATTTAGGAATAGATTTTACCAGATCAGATGTTAATTTGGGACACCTCGGCTCTGATATTACCGTGAAATTGCGGAGATTTTCATCGTGAGTGCCTTCATAGATAATTACACCTTGGAAGGTATCCTCCATATGCAAGAAGTTGATGATCTGTTGATCATCATCAAACACTCTCCAATTAGTGACGTTGTCTGGGATCGATGGTTTGAACAATAACTCAATTGAAAATGCATTCGGAGAAAGACCTTTTGCGGGAAAAAGTTTAGAAGCAACGTTAGCCAATAAATCAGCCTTAGAATTGCTTAATCTAGGAATGGAACTGTTGTTAAATGCAAAAAAATTGTGAATTAGATTTCATACCTTAGTTTGGTAACTTTTCAGGTGTGGTGATAGGCAATGTATGGAATTTCTTACCTACCTGACCACAATTTCTGAATCACCGAATACCATTAAGTTCTTTACATTCATATCTATAGCTTTCCTGAGTCCTTGCAAAAGTGTCACATATTCGGCGGTGTTGTTGGTGCATTCAAACTCTAATTGATAGGTGATAAAAGTTTTATTACCTGTCGGGTCGATGAGTACACATCCTGCACCAACTCCTTCTGTAGATTTGGATCCATCGAAGTAAAGCGACCATATCTCAGCTTCGCCAGCAGTGTTTGGTACATTTGATAAAGCTGTTGACTGAGTACATGTCATGAGCTCCGACTGTTGTTATAGATTGGTGATGGGCAAGTTTCGGCCATGAAGTTACCAAAGAAATTTATGGTGTGCTTGAGATAGCGTTCGCGGTTAATCCTAATTCTATTTGGTTGTCCATTTTCTGGCAGCCACAATTGAGACCAATCTATTGCAAAGTATCCATGTAGCTGTTCGGACCAATCCCTACTTAAGAACAAACCATAAACTTCAAGGATGTCAACAATAGTGATATCAATAATTTGGTGAACCTTAGGATTACAAGATAGCCTAACGAGCACATTCTTTAGTTCACCAATTACCTTAACATTCGTTCGATCGAGTTGAATGATTTTAAGACTAGAAGGTTGAACTTCAGCATTGATTTTTTGGCAAATAGACAAGGGCATCACACTTGATGATGCGCCAGAATCTACCATGCAATTATGTACATTTCTATTGAAAATTTCAAAAGTTTACAAGAAAGGTGGGACATTTTTGCGAGTATTAACAACAGAATTCTGCTGATTTTTAGTTGTTGTCCCTAAAATTACTTTATCTACATTTGATACAATTTTTTCAATGAGATCCATTTTATCTAGGGGTTCAGGTGTTGTTTTAGCAGGGATCTTTTGATTTGTTTTAGAGATGATTTTTGCAATTTTCTTGCTATTCAGATTGTTTTTTTTACTATTTTCTGTGATGTTCTGAACCATTTTCTACAGAAGAAGAGGGAATTTCAAAAGTTTGTAAACAGAAATATTAGCCCTAAGTTTCTTTAGGTATTCAATCAAATCATACTCTAAACTTGGGGCTGCTAAATTCTGTTTTGTTTCATCTTGTTTCAATTGTTTTGAAGGCACATTAGTACTTATTTCGGAAGAGGGTTTACTCTAATTTTTGCTTCTGGTGTTGTAAGGATGGACAGTTTCAAAATTGGCTTGAAAAATACTGTCGAAAAAATATCCGAAGACATTGGGAGATGACTCCTCTTCTTCAACTACTTCTTCTTCAACCACATATTCAGAATTCTTAGGGGGAACTAAGTTATCATGTGCTTCTAGAATAGTTTGCAGAGTGTATTGCAAGCCTTCGAAATTCAGACCCTCGGGGGTTGGATTCGGTCGGTTGGGGGGAAAAGGTTTTCTTAAAGGAGTTTTATAACTTCCTTTACTCGAGGATGATTATTCAGTCGATCTCTTCAAGTCTACGACTTGATTCGATAATTTTTGGATGACCTTTTGTAGACTTTCTAAGTCTGAGGTTTCTGCTTGGGTTTTGGTTTGGTGAGGCCTAGTAAGAATTTCTATTTTCTTCTTAGAAGATGGGGTTATTTATGCCTCATTACTAAGATTATCTTTCAAGCTCAAAATATCTTTTTCGATTTGGCTTGCCTCCTCGAAGGCTTCCAGTAACGTAGACTTCTTAGACCTTTTAACCCAAATTGTTATATTATGGTGTAGAGCTTTAACGTAATATGCTACAATAAGTCTTTCTACGACCATTGAATTAGTGGGGATTTGATTTTTTAACGTGAGGAACCTTTGGTTAAAATCTTTTACTTTTTCCTTGGGGTTCATATTTAAGCTGGAGAGTTCCATGACTAGGACTTCAGGAGATTTATCATCTCCAAACTTCTCTAGGAAACAGGTCTCAACTCTCGAATATATCCCAAGATACAATGGTGTGAGGTTGTTGGGAGAAATACCATGTAGAGGCATTTCCCTCAAATGTATAAGGAAAAATTATACATACTACATCTTCATGTTCTACACTTTGGAGTCTAATGGCTAGCATGAATTTCTTTATGTGATCCTCGATGATTTGCTTAGAATCTGGATTGAACTTAGGTAACCATTTCTCTGGGTGTTTTGGTAAAGGGTGCTGGGGTCCAGGTACAACCACAACATCTTGATCGAGCCATGGTTTGTCAGGATTGTTTTGGTTTTCTATGGGTGTAGGTGGTGTCGAAGGCTGAGATGCTTCATATGAAGAACTTCCTTCGTCATATGACTCTCCTCCTGAAGAGGATGGAGATGAATGAAGTGGGGAAGGTGGAATACTAGATCCTCCGTCTCCAAGAGTAGGGGTATGGTCAGGATTTGTGGTATTATCTCCTAAAGGATCTAAACGTAGACCAGTGCCTTCAAGTTGCTCTCGGATATCTGAGAAATCTAAAGGTTGATTGAGAGGCCTACTAGGTTGTCTGATACGGGCCAAAGCACTATGTGTTCTTAAGAGTGACTGACGAAGGATTTCTTGTATGTCGACCCCTTGAGGGTTTGGTGTTACTGGCTCAATGGGAATATCAGGATTTTCGTTCGAGTTAGTTTTTGTTTCAGAAGTAATTTTGTTGTCTGAGTGACTACATGTTACTACAAGGGAGCGAGTGTGTGGGGGTGGAGTTTTGCGACCTCCATGTGCCATCAATTGTATTCAGGCCCTCCTTCTAGCACCACTTGTTGGTGGGCGAAATTGATTGTCCATCAACTGGAAGAATGAGTCTGGTCTGGGGTTGTCTAAATAACCCAAGTCATTTGGTGTAACTCATTCCGAAGAGTTTAATGGCTCTATTAACCAATCTAAAAGTCCTAAAAGAAACAAATAAAAGAAATGAAATAACTAACTAATTACTAATCACTATATATATATATGCACATATGTATAATGTAACTATTGTAGATATATTTAAGTGGAAGATTTACAAATCTTACTTATGTACATGATTTACAAACTACAAGTTTTAATCAAAACTTACGAAAATCAATGTGAAAAATGATTACTTCTAGGGAGCAGATAAAGAAAGAACATCAAAAATATTTTTTGTTTTTGTTTTATAAATCTAAACTAATACAGAAAAAACACAATGAAACATAAACATGTGGATAGTCAAAAGCTAAACCATACATTCGAGTTTCAGTGATAAGTAAATGACAGAAAAATACAAATGAGCTAACATGTTAGTGAGTTAGTGATGTGTATCCAAGCATGTGCATGAGTAGAGAATGTCCAACTACCACATCCAAGAGGGAAACCTGCAATGAACTTTATGAATGTTCTAAATAAATCCAGAACATGTGTTGGCAGTTTGGGTTTTAATGACTGAAGAGGAAACACAAACATAAACCTGTGATCTCATAATTATACATGATTACTGTAAGATAAATCTGAAAGTAACCTGTACATTTTGTTTTTCAATTAAAATTGAAAGATAAACCCTATCATTCTAACTAAAAATATGATCACAACATTTATATTTTGAGAAGCAAATTATAGATGGTATTTATAATATAACAATCCTACACATCACAGATCATTTAATCTAAAGATATCAGATCTATATATGTAGCAGCATTTAACAAAACATATATGACAACATTATAAACAAGAGGCTAAAGCCAAAATGCATGACTGTTGTTTCATTAATTTCTGGAATCAATCGTCCATCTTTTTCTCTCAGCCAAGATGCTTTCATTACAAAATACGGAGTATTTAAAGAGTTCATGTAAGCTAAGAATCCTATCTTCTAAGATAGGATCAGATCTCGAAAGGATCTAAAAGTTACAAAGATAGAGGGTCTAAAAAGCCAATCAATATCAAATTGTATCTTCAAAATTATACAAGTTTTGTTTTGATTTACAAAATAAGCCAAAAGAAGTGACTAATTAGCTAAGTCCAGCAATGCTCCATCTTATGAGATCACCACAAGATACATCATATCCTGAAAGAAAACAAAATAACCAAATTAGATGTTTATTTAACTAACATTTTCCAAATTTTATATGAGAATTGACTTGGCTACAAAATCTCTCGATTTTGTAGCCAGTCTTATTATTGACAACAGAAATCTAAATCACTCTATATTAATTAGAAAAATAACAATAAAAGCACAAATAAGATAAAAACCAATATTACATTCAACTGATAACCAAATTCAAATCACAAAATCTCAGAGTTGATCACGGCCTTGACACTATCAACGTTTTTTATTATGATATTGCCAGTCCTTTTCAAACATTTTCCTTGCCTTTGTGCATTGATATTGAGCTCGTGGTTTTCAATTTTTAATGAGTGGTTTTGAGCCGTAAGATCCTTGATATTTTCTTGAAGGACAGGGATGTTTGTGTAATACAGACATATCCAATGTAAACACACTTCACAAATTATAGCAAGGGCAGATGGTTGAGGAAGCGCATGACTGTGTGTTAAAACACTACCACTATCCACTGTCTGCCTTTGACCGATTTTAATTCCTGGAAAATCCTTGTTGTGCTTCAGGCACGATGGTAGGTTATTCACATAATCAAAATTTTGACTGACATCCAGTTTAGAGTAATTCAGGCCTTCATCTGCTAGGAAATTTTCAATATCATAATCAGAGCTCTCATGGACCTCAATCGATTTGATCGAGCTCACATGAGATTTTGATCTATTTTGTAGGATCCTCAAAATTAGTCTCCTAGCCCTCTTGTTATTAAACCCTTGCATATCTTGTTTTTTCTTTGACTGTTTGGAAGGGTTTCCACTGGTGGATTTTATGTTAAGGTGGGTCGAAAACTTGTTCACAATAAGTAAAATGGCATGTTTAATTGGAAACCGATAAAATGCATGAGTAACCTTATGTGGTAAAGAAAGACGAAGCCAAAACGGCCTTCACAGGTGAAAATTGTCTTAAAACTGCCAATAAGCCATGCCATCTAACCTTGAGTAAGGAGATCAAAATACCTTTGTCACAACATTGAATTTCCCAAGAGGTGATGAGAAGACTCCATGGTACCTCATCCAACATTGAGTTTTTAAACCATTTTTTACCAGTGAGAGGGAGGCCCATTGCTTCACTCAGAAATTTTTCAGTGATCTCCAACTGGATATCATGCACCTTGGCTCTGCATCCATCAAATGTGAGATAAAAATATTTGGCGACTTGTGAATTATTGCCCTGGAATTTCCTGATAAACACATCCTAGCCTAGACTCTTCAGATCCTCACTCGCATCATCATACAGTAACAAATTTTGGGGGCCATTTGGCTCAATTCTGACGATAGGGGCCATAAGGGTTTGAACAAAGGTTTATAAGAGCGACCCAAATTCACTATGGGCTTAAGAGGTAGTAGCAATAGAGGGTAGTTTGATCCAAAAACAAAGGATCAAAATGAGCAGTTACACCAGCGCGGCCATAAGGTAAGCATAAGGGTTTCACACATGAAAATCGGGCATCTATGTTGATGAATGTTTTGGGTACAGAGTGTAACATCATACCTCGGTCTGTCATGAGAGGCTTGCCACTTCTACATGTCAGCTAAGACGAGGTACAGAGCATGATCGTGGTGTGATTAATTCCCATGACATGTTATGGGTGAAGTCGATTTGCAAAGGTTAGGAGAAGGTGTTTTTTGCAAGCCAAAAGCACATCGAAAAATTAAAATCAAAATCAATTTACCAAGAACTTTAAATGAAATAATCCTATAATCCATTTGCCAATCGATTTTTAGTATACAAAGTCTCCAAAATATAACCTTACAGTCCAAGAGAAACTCAAAACAAATGTTTCATTGATATATGATAAGATTCAAAGAAAAACAACATTCATTAAAGAGTTGTAAGTGCATTGACCCTTCTAAAGACTAAGCCTTAGATAAAATCAAAATGCAAATTGAGTTTAAATTTGCTTGATTCATGCTTACAGTCATGAATCAAGCATGAAAATGGGAAATAAAAATGAAATGAAGAATCAGAACATCCTTTTTACAACCGAATAGTCACCTTTAAATAACAATATTTACAGGATGAGGCGTAGGAAGCTACAGGGATTGTCATTTGTCACTTTAAAAAGCAAAAAATATGTAGAGCTGCCAACATAACCTATATTCATCTGAGTTTTCATAAAAAAAAATTGAGGTGTTGGAGTTGGCTAAGAGAATTTATTGACAGTTGATGGTCGAGTCGGTTGGATTGGTGAAGTGTTTTAGTTGTCGATGGTCAACGGTCAGGTCGGTCGGATTGGTGAAGTGATTTAGTTGCCAATGGAATTAACCGATGTTAGGTTGGTCGATTTGGTAGAGAGTTTTGTTCACCAACAAATGTTTTAGATGACCAATGGTTGGGTTGACTGATTTAGCAAATTGTTCTAATGAAATAAGAGAAAGCGTCGATCGTTGGGCATCGACCGAGATGGAGAAGTGTTGGTTCATCCAAGAGAAATGACTGATGGTTGATGAAGGAAAGAGGATGATGATGTGTCATGCCACATCAACATCCATGTTCCATGCCACATCAACCAAAATTCCATGTTAGATTCTACATGTCATGCCACATTAGCATCCATGTGTCATTCCATGTTAGTAGTTTTCATGTAAGCCAAAAGAAGTGGTCAATGGTCGATGGTCAGGTTGTTGGTTATGGAGCTTGATTATATTCATGTTTCATAAGTCTATGTTTTCAGCCAAGTTTATACCCCATGAAGACTATACACCCCTCCACGTGGGGGGGGTTGTAGAGGGGATTTCCCCCTTATGAGGTCTGGGGGCAAGCGGGGGTTTGGGGGCGAAGCCCCCGAAGTATAATTGCCTTGTAAATGTATATTGCAATTTCATAGTAATTCTAGACCGTTCATTAGAAGGTTTTAGATCTGATGGTAGAATTTATGTTAGGATTTTTTTTCCCTAGAAGGAAACCCTCTTTTATGAGGGAAATGTATTTCGATTATGCATCATTGTGAATATTGTATTATGAGAGAGAATACTGTGAGAGAAAGAAGAGGAAGTTACAACGGGTGTGTTGTAGGTTGTATCCCTTCATTTGCTGGATAATAAAAAGGAAGGACATGGCAATTTCTCTGGTGGACATAGCCCACACTGGGTGAACCATGTATATATGTGTCTCTATTGTAGTGTGTGTATTCTGTGTTTTATTTCCGCATTTTATTTTATTGTATTTATCCATGATCCTATTTTTCTAACAACTGGTATCTAAGTGAAAGGTAACTCATATGAAAAGAGGGTTCTTGGTTCAAGTGGGAGCAATGGAGGAAGATGAAAAGTTTAGGGTCAAGAAATTTGATGAACAAAACTACTAGTTATGGAAGATGCATATGGAAGAGTATTTATATCAGAAGTATCTATTCCTACCATTGGTGGAATAGCAAAGAAGCCAATGACCATGAAGGATGGAGAATGGGAGGTTCTTGATAGAAAGGCACTAGGAAAGATACGGTTGAGCCTGGCAACGTCGATGGATTTCAATATTTTAAAAGAAAAGAAAACGAAGGAGATGATGGATGCATTGGATAAACTGTATGAAAAAACACTCAACGTCCAATAAGGTATTTGTAATGAATAGATTATTTAATATGAAGATGTCAGAAGGTGGGTATGTTGCAGATCATTTAAATGAATTTAATATGGTTACTAATCAACTAAGTTATGTAAAAGTGGACTTTGATGATGAGGTCAGAGCTCTTCTAATCTTTTGCTCATTGCCATAAATATGGAATGGCTTGGTCATGGTTGTAAGTAAATCTATCTCTTGTTCAAACACTTTAAAATTTGATAATGTTGTTTGTGTTATCCTTAGCGAGAAAAGGCGATGGAAAAGCACAGGTGAGACATCAGGAAATGCGTTAAACATGGAGAATAGGGGGAGACAAAACGATATTGGAAAGGGATCAGGGAACCACAACAATTCTAGGAAGGGCATATCTAAATCTAGACTGGGAAAGATAGAGTGTTGGAATTGTTGGAAGAAAGGACATTTGAAGAAAGAGTGCAGAGCTCCAAAAAACAAAGAGATGGAAAGTAGGAGAAAAATTAGGAAGAAAATGTAACAGGCGATGTGTTACAAGATGATTTAATTATTTCTATAGATAATATTTGTGAGTCTTGGGTAGTAGATTCAGGGGATTCATTTCATGCCACACCCCATAGGAAACATTTTCTATATTATGTTCAAGGTGATTTTGGACAGGTTCATTTGGGTGATGATGCACCATGAAACATTGTTGGAATGGGAAAGGTAAGAATAAAGCAAAGGAATGGAAAACAATGGTTGTTGAAAGAGGTAAGACATGTTCTAAATCTAAGGAAAAATCCGATTTCAACAAGGCAGTTGGAAAGTGAAGGTTGTATATCCATATTTACAGATAAGGTGTGGAAGGTCACCAAAGGATCACTAGTGATAGAAAAATGAGAGAAGGTAGGTACATTGTATTTATGTACAGGTAATATTGACTCTTCTATCTCTTTAGCTTATACAAGAGTGGATACAACACTTTGGCATCATATGCTTGGACACATGAGTGAGAATGGGATGCAGATACTTCAAAAAATAAATTTGTTGCCATATCTTAAACAAATTGATTTGGATTTTTGTGAGCATTGTGTTTATGCAAAACATAAGAGAGTCAGATTTCTCGGAGTCAGAAAAGAAAATAAGAGTGAAAGGTTAGATATTGTGCATACATATGTATGGGGACCAGCTCATGTATCATCTCTTGGTGGCTCTCGTTATTATGTTACTTGTATTGGTGATGCAACTAGAAAAACTTAGGTTTATTGCATTCGAGAAAAAATTGATGTTTTTGATACTTTTAAGAAATGGAAAGATTTGGTTGAGAATCAGACAGGAAAAAGATTGAAGTGTCTCATATCAAACAATGGAGGTGAATATTGCAGTAAGGATTTTGATGATTAGTGTTCATACCATGGGATTCATAGAGAGAAGACAGTTCCAGGAACACCACAAGAAAATGGTGTGTCAGAAAGGATGAACATGTCAATCATGGAGCGTGCAAGGAGTATGAGATTGCATGTTGGTTTTCCCTTATAGTTCTAAGGAGATGTTGTAGATATTGATGTTTACTTAATAAACAGAGGACCTTCAATCTCTTTGGATGGTAGAATTACAGAGGAGGCATGGACAAGTAAAAACATAAACTATTCTTCTTTGAATGCTTTCGGCTGTGAAGCATTTGTTCATATTGATAAAGGAAATAGAACAAAGCTTGAGGAAAAATCCAAAAATTTTACCTTTATTGGATACAATGTTAATGATTTTGGTTATTGCTTATGGGATTATGAAAATCATGAAATCATTAGGAGTAGAGATGTCATATTCAATGAGAAGGTCATGTACAAAGATCAATTGCAGGGAAAGAAACAAGAAAAAGAAAAACTAGAATACACAGTGCTTGATGAGATCACTGAAAAATTAATTCCAAAGGTACTGGAAAATAAAAATGTATAACAACATGAGCAACATGTACCTCAAACTCCTGCAAGTGTTGTTAGAATATCTACTAGGTTAAGTAGACCCCCTGAACGATAGTCTCCTTCATTGTATTGTTTATTGTTGACTAATTCTGGTGAACCAAAATGTTATAAAGAGGAAATGCAGGTAGACACTAAAAATAAGTGGGATCGAGGCATGAAAGAGGAAATGTATTCCCCGATAAATAAATAGACTTGGGATTTGGTTTAGTTTCTTGCAGGAAAAAGAGAATTTCAAAATAAATGGGTTTACAAGTTGAAGGAAGAAGATGGAGGCAAAAAGTGTTACAAGGCTAGACTTGTTGTAAAGGGGTTTGCACAAAAGAAAGGTATAGATTTTGATGAAATATTTTCTCTTGTTTTTAAAATGACTTCAATTAGGACTACTTTAATTCTTTTGGTAGTAGAATATTTACGTCTTGAACAGATAGATGTAAAACAACTTTTCTCCATGGGGATTTGGAGGAAGAAAATTATATGCAACAACCACAAGGGTATGAGGTCAAAGGGAAGGAAAATTTGGTATGTAGGTTGAAGAAGAGCTTGTATGGCCTAAATAAATATCCAAGGTAGTGGTATTTTAAGTTTGACAGGTTTATGATAGAACAAGGTTATAGTAGATGTCATTTTGATCACCGTGCTTATTTTAAAAATATAGAAAATGGAAGCTATATTATCTTGCTATTGTATGTATATGACATGCTTGTTACAGGGTATAATATGCAATATATAAATGTGCTCAAGAAGAAATTATATAATTCATTTGCGATGAAGTATTTGGGTGTTGCAAAGAAAATCCTTGGTATGAGAATAACAAAAGACATGAAAAATCACAAATTGACATTGTCTCAAGGTGTTGGAGAGGTTTAGAATGCAGAATGAAAAACCAGTTAGTACACCTTTGACCAAACATTTCAAATTAACCAAGGAAATGTGTCCCAAGACACATGAGGAGATAGAATACATGTCAGGGTCCCTTATTCATCAACAATTGGCAGCTTGATGTATGCGATGGTTTGCACATGACCAAATATTGCACATGCAGTGGGAGTTGTGAGTAGGTATATGAAAAATCCTAGTAAAGAACATTGGGAGGAAGAAAAGTGGATTCTCAGGTATTTTAAAGGTACTACTACTCATGCATTATGTTTTGGAGGCTCAGACATTTTTATACAAGGATATGTTGATTCAGATATGGCATGTGATTAAGATAGCAGGAGGATCACCATAGGGTATGTTTTTACTGTAGGTGGAACAACAGTAAGTTGGATTTCAAAACTACAAAAGGTTGTTGCACTTTCAACAACAGAGGAAAAGTATGTTGCTGCTATAGAGGAGAGTAAAGAGATAATTTGGTTACAGAGGTTTATGGATGAATTGGGAAAGAAGAAAGAGAATAGCAGGTTGTACTGTGACAACTAGAGTGTCATTCATCTTGCAAAGAACTCAAGCTTCTATTCAAATAATAAGCACATACATCTCAGGTACCATTTCATACGATCTGTCTTGGAAGATGGACATTTGAAGTTGGAAAAGATGCACACTAGCCAAAGTCATGTAGACATGTTAACAAAGGGAGTAACCAAAGAGAAAAAAAGTTCCTGCTTAGTTTTAGATGTTCTTCAAGCATGAAGGTGAAGATGAGAAATTTTCCAGCTCCAAGGTGGAGTATAGTCCAGTAGGTACAACAATTAAGTTGTTGTGATCAGTCTCCAAGTGGGAGATTGTTGGTTGTGGAGATTGATTATATTCATGTTTCATAGGTATTTATTTTTAGTCATGTTTATACCCCATGAATATTGTACACCCCAGAATAATGTACACCTCTCCATGCGAGGGGGTTGTAGGGGAGGATTTCCCCCCCTGCGGGGTTCGTGGGGCTCATCCCGTCAGTTGGGGGGGTCTGGGGGAAAGTGGTCCACTAGTAGGGGTTCGGGGGAGAATACCCCAAAAGAAACATTTCCTTGTAAATGTATATTGTGATTTCATAGTAAATATGGACCGTTCATTATAAGGTCATGGATCTAATAGTAGAAGTTATGTTAGGGTTTTTTTTCCCTAGAAGGAAACCCTCTTTTATGATGGAAATGTATTGTGGCTATGCATCATTTCAAATATTGTATTCTGAGAGAGGAGACTGTGAGAGAAATAACAGGAAGTTAAAATGGGTGTGTTGTAGGTTGTATCCCTTCATTTGTTGGATAATAAAAAGGAAGGACCTGAAAATTTCTCTGGTGGACATAGCCCACACTGGCTGAACCACATATATATGTGTCTCTATTGTATTGTGTATCTTTTGTGCTTTATTTCCACATTTGTTTTTATTTTATTGCTACATGATATTGTTTTTCTAACATAGGTCTACCAAATTAGAGGAGTGTTTACATCAATCAACATGAATGATCGATAGCCAATGACCGATGGTCGATGGTCGGGTCGATTGAATTGGTAAGAAGTTTTCACCCACCAATGAAAATCACTTATGGATGAAAATCGATGGTCAAGTCGTTGGTCAATGGTTGATGATCGAGCGTCGAGGATATTTATGGGCAAGTTTGGTTTACAAAAGAAATCGTTGATCACAGATAAAGAGTGTATCAACGATCCATATTTATTTTGATTTAAGATTGATGGTGCAGATTAAAGGGTTTTTATAACAAGAAGTACAAAATCATTCCATGGTGGGTCGATGGCCAATGACATATCAACACCAGTTTGATACTATATCATCATCCCCATCAACATATTTTTCCATGTAGGCAAGACTGTCCATCAGTTTAAAAAAAACAAGTTGGGAGCCCTTTTCTTATTTTGGCTATAAATGGAGTAGATTAAGTCTGATTGAGATTAAAATTATAGGTTTTTTCCATAGATAAGATATCTACAAAATTTCTAGAGAGGGCCATTACCCATTTATGCTTGGATATGTCAAAAATTGCAAAATAGTTGTTTTTAAAGATCTAGGTCCAAATCATTGGAAGAGATCCAAATTAAGCCGAAATCCTTGGAGAAAGTCCATAAAGTAGACATGGAAATAAACCATGAAGGAATTTAATAAATTCTAAGGTAATTAGGATGGGGATACTAAAATAAGTTAAATTCCACTATTTTAGACCACTTTTGGGGGATTTTTGAGTTTTTCAAAGGAAAAGTGACCCCAGATCAAAAAACTGGAAAATTTTATTTAGTCGACATTTTATATATTCATTAATATAAATAATTTTGGGTTGGTGAAATTTTTCCATAAGTGCACAGTTTGAGAGATAACCAATTTCACTAAATATTCCATGGAAAAATAGGTGAAAACGACAAGTTTTCATTTCCAGATTGTTGTAGTTTTTTACTGGAGCATTATATTGAAAATATGAGAGTTGTTATGAATTAAATTTTATTATTATTATCTATGTCTCATACAAAATTTTCTATATGTCCTGACCTATTTTCTTTTATTGTTGACCGAAGTTGGCCTTCCAATAAAATTACACCAGTGGAGAATGCACAAATGGGGTGAAAATGGTTTTTTCAAGAACCCATAAATTTCAAATCAAAGATCAGAATGAGGCATAAGAATAGTCATTGTAAATATGATTTAGAAGAGAATAACCTGGAATTATTATAATTTGGATAATTATGATATAGTTCTTCATGAGTTGAGAAAAAAAGGACATGTAGCATTAATTGACGAATTTCTATAATATGCATATATCCAACAAAAATGGTTGATTGAAAATTTGTAGAATTAGGGGATATAAACATATTAGTTCAAGATAATGCATACTTGGTACATGGAGGAAGGAGAGGGAGCTTTCAGTCGTGAGAGAGAATCCAAATGTCAAAATATCAGTGTTGGTAATGTAGAGACAGAATCAAATGGGCATAGGAGCAGAGGGGAACAAGAAACATTAATAGAGACTATGATAATATTGAGAATAGAAGTGTAGATTCACAAAGAATACAATGAGAATGTGGTGAGAGAAAAAAATCAAATCAATGCTCAAATGATGCAAATCCTAAATCAGTTGTAGAGGCAAACCAAGAATGAAACATACTCAATACAAGAGGAAGAAGGCATACATAATGAAAGAAGAGATAATTACAGAACTGGTCATTCAAGAAGTATTAGTAGAAATCATAGACATCACTCACCTCCTTATTCAACAAGGAAATTTTATGTATAAGAAGACTCCATAAGTAGTCTAGAGTGTCTCTGGTTAGGAACCAAAGAAGAATATATGAATTCAAGGATAGTTTGTAAGGAGAGATGAGGAAGCTTAAGATACCATCCTTTGATGGTGAAAGAGAAAGGGGAGATGATGTTTAAGTCTGATTTCTTGGAATCATGAAGCATTTTAAGTTGCACAATTACTCATCTAACCTAGAAGCTAGAATTGACACATACCATTTGCATGGAAAAGTTGGTATGTGGTGGGATCAATTGAAGCAATTTGAGCACATTAATGAGAGCAAGATCACTTGGATTCCGTTCAAAAGATATTTTCATAAGGAGTACCTATCAGAGCACTTCTATGACAAGAAGATGAAAAATTTCATTGAACTCAAGTTAGGAAGCATGACCATGGGAGAATATGAAAATAATTTCTTGGGATTGCTAAAGTATGTGGGTTTATTAAGGATGAGAAGGTGAAGATACAAAGGTTTTTGAGTGGACTAACATTCTTTTATAAATAGAATATTCAATATCATGAGCCTATGACATTGACAGATACCATTAGAAAGGATAAGTACCTGTATCAGCAAGGAAAGGGAATATAATATTTATAGAAATCTTGGAAGGATAAGAAGAAGGATAAATATGATCATAAGAGGAAGGGATTCAAACCTCCTTTCAAGAGAAACAACCATAATAAAAATCAGCAAGATCAGTTTGCTCAGAATGAATCCAAGAGAGAAGACTCCTTGGGAAAAATGGGAATACCACTAATCGAATGTTGGGGATGCAAATAAGATCACATGTACAAGGATTATCCTCATAGAGAAGAAAAAATGAAGACCATGTACAACATCTAAGAGTCCACAAAACTACAAGACATGGGTAGAAGTATTCCAATAATATATGTAGCCTTAGACTATCGACAAAAAGAACATCAATCCCATATGATTGAGGTGGAAGGTAATATAATTAATAATCTTGTTTCTATTTTAATTGATTCAAGAGAAATCCATTGTTACATTTATCCTAAAATCATGGACATATTTCATTTGGAGAAAAGTAAGATTGAAAAGTCAAGTTTGGTTCAGCTAGCCATTGGAACCAAAATAAGGATCAATGAGATTGTCATAAGTTGTCCAATAAATATTAATGGAGTGATTACTAATGTTGATATAAATATAATATGATTTGGATCTTATGATATCCTAATTGGAATGGATCGGTTGGACCAATATCATGTTGTCCTAGATTGTCATAACAAGACATTTATATGTCTTGATGGAGAAGGAAAATAGAGCACTATGAAAGAAATTCCAAGACCCATTTATATAAGGGAAATTTAATCCTTACAACTAAAGAGGTGTTTCAATAAAGGATATCAATTGTATGCAACTCATGTGGAGGAGCCAGAAAAGACGAAAGGGCCAAGTCTTGAATATTTTTTAGTATTGAAAAAGTTTGAAGATGTATTCCAACAAATACCAGGATTGCCACCAAAGAGGGAAATATATTTCTCTATTGATTTAGTACCAAGAGCTACCCCAGTCTCAAAATCTCCTTACATAATGAATACACTAGAATTAAAGGAATTACAACTGCAACTGGAAGAATTGTTGAAGAAAGGGTACATACTGTTAGATTTTTTAGCTCGGGAGGTACTCCGCATGTTTTGTCTTGTATGCAGATGTTACCTTAATATTTACACTACCAGGCACTTAACTTTGTAATAGGTTTTATAAAGTTATTTTAAGTGACCTTAATATTTACACTACCAGGCACTTAACTTTGTAATAGGTTTTATAAAGTTGTTTTAGGTGGTTCTTTTATTAAAGTGACTTTTTTAATAAAGTGTACCTTCTATTTTTAAAGTGACTTTATTTTCATAAAGCACTTATGTAATAAAGTGAAATTCACTTTAATTTTAAATGAGACATTTTGGAGGGAATGGATCATGACCCTTGATCTTGAAAAAGGCAAGATCTAATCTTGGCCTTTGGATCTAGGGTTGAGGAAGGTGAAAAGACACTTTTGGGGGGGAAATGTCATTTTCAGATTATAAAAGAATGCAATGGGTAGTGTGCAAGACATGTTGTGAAGACATCGGGAGGATATTGAGAGCACATCAAGAGGAGAATTAGATATATTTTCTGAGCATGCTTGAGAGAGGAAAGTGAGCAGCAAAGAGGACATGTTTTCTAAGGAAGGAGGGCACAAATCCCAAGAATTTTTTTTATGAGTTTTGGGTCGAAATATTTTTCTGCTATGGTAGGCCATACTGTATGGATCTGTACAGTCCGTATGATTTCGTACAGCCTGTACAACCGTACAGATTTGGTACATAAATTGAGGCATTTCAAGCACGAATTTTGAGGCATATTTATGTTTTTTGTTCGTTGTTTTTGGGCCATACGGAATAGTTTTTACAGCTGACTGTGGGCATGGAAAATGACGCAGAAGGAGGTTGTACAACAATATGGTTTTGGCATGGAAAATGAGGCAAATTTCTGTGGGACAGATTTGGTGCTATGAGGTATTTTCCTTGGTTGGAAATGTAGATTTGTTGTTGTTTTGTACTTTCCTGAAGCATAATAATAAGATCTCTCTCTCTCTCATTGGGTTTCCCCACATTGGGGTTTTCCCTGGCATTTGCCTAAATTTCTAAGTGTTATTGGGTTGTTGTCCACTGTGTTTTTCCGCTGCATATTTTGCTTAGCAATGTGTATTTCTACTTATGGAAATTTTTGAATGTGGGTTTTTGCATTTATGAAGTTTATGAAGACAGTTATCTCTTGGTTGCTAAGTGTTTGACATAATTTCAGTTTGCTGATTTTAGTCATTAAAAATCTACATGGTATCAGAGCTTGTTCTCTACAGTTCAGTGGGCAACATTTTGGCACGTGGGACAACAAGTGATTTGTTGTTGTATTTTCTTGAAGAAGGAAGAATAAGTTCTTTGTCAGGTGGACAAAGATGACAATAATGTTTCTCTTGTGGTAAAGGGAAATAAGAAGGACATGAGCAAGGTGAGGTGATTTGCATGTCACAAGACTAGCCACTACGCTAGTCAGTGTTCGAACAAGAAGGAGAAGAAGTCGAAACCAGAGGTGTCAACATCAACATAGATTGCAGAGTTTGTTGAGAGACATGAGAGGGATTTTTCTCTCATGATTGGTCCCCTGGGCAGTGGTTTCCTAGTGTTCGAGGACATTGAAGTGTGGTTCGTGGATAGTGGAGCTTATCGGCATATGACAAGGATGAGGTTAGTGTTATTGATTCTTTCAAAAACAAACTCAAACTGTTGTGTGGGTGTTGGTACTGGCCCACAACTTTCAGTGAAGGGGGTTGGAAGTGTTATATTCCAGCTAGAGTCAGGAGGATTTCTGGAGGTTGTCAGAATATTGTATGTTCCAGAGATGATGGTTAACTTACTCTAAGTGTCATCTCTGAAGGTTGATAGATTTGGAGTGGAATTATATTGTGGATGGGTATTTCTATATTTAGAGGGAGCTACTCTAGACACACAAGTGATGCTTGGTGTCGGGTATGAGAGTTTGTAAAGGTTCTTGGGTAGACCTGTGTTGGGGTCCAGTGGATTTCTGGACTCAGATTTTGTGTCGGAGAGTTGGCAGGTAGCATAGGAGAGAGAGTTGATACATGGCACTCAATCTTCTTTCAGGACTCTCAAGGGACTCAACAGGCATGAGTTGACACAGTTGGATGCTCAGGAGAGTGTGAGGTCTCCTAGGAGTATGTCTTCAGTTTGTGGTACAACGGAGGTAGCAGCAGAGGCTTCCAGTGCAGTGGGAGTAGTGGCTTCATGTTCAGAGGGAGCAGAGACTTCTAGTACAGAGGAAGCAGTTATGGCAGCTGATGAGATGGAGACAGAATATGGTGGTGATACCAAAAGTACCTCCCTCACTAAGAGGGAGTGTTAGATTTTTTAGCTCAGGAGGTACTCCGCATGTTTTGTCTTGTATGCGGATGTTACCTTAATATTTACACTACCAGGCACTTAAATTTGTAATAGGTTTTATAAAGTTGTTTTAAGTGGTTCTTTTATTAAAGTGACTTTTTAAATAAAGTGTACCTTCTATTTTTAAAGTGACTTTTTTAATAAAGTGTACCTTCTATTTTTAAAGTGACTTTTTTAATAAAATGTACCTTCTATTTTTAAAGTGACTTTATTTTCATAAAGAACTTATGTAATAAAGTGAAATTCATTTTAATTTTAAATGAGACATTTTGGAGGGAATGGATCATGACCCTTGATCTTAAAAAAGGCAAGATCTAATCTTGGCCTTTGGATCTAGGGTTGAGGAAGGTGAAAAGACACTTTTAGGGGGAAAATGTCATTTTTAGATTATAAAAGAATGCATTGGGTAGTGTGCAAGACATGTTGTGAAGACATTGGGAGGATGTTGAGAGCACATCGGGAGGAGAGTTAGAGAGATTTTATGAGCATGCTTGAGAGAGGAAAGTGAGCAGCAAAGAGTGCATGTTTTCCAAGGAAGGAGGACATGAATCCCAAGATTTTTTTTTCTGAGTTTTGGGCCAAAATATTTTTCTGCTGTGGGAGGACGTATTGTACGGATCCATACAGTTTGTATGAGTCCATACAACCATACATATTTGGAATGGAAATCGATGAATTTTGGGCACAGATTTCAAGGCGTATTTCTATTTTTTGTTTGTTGTTTTTGTTCCATATAGAACAGTCCGTACAATTGAATGTGGGCATGGAAAATGAGGTAGAAGGAGGTCGTATAGCAGTATGGTTTTGGCACGAAAAATGAGGCATATTTTTGTGGGACAAATTTGGTGCTGTGAGGTATTTTCCTTGGCTGGAAATGTAGATTTACTGTTGTTTTGTACTTTCCTGAAGCATAATAATAAGATCTCTCTCTCTCTCTCTCTCATTGGGTTTCCCCACATTGGGGTTTTCCCAGGAATTTGCCTAAATTTCTCAGTGTTATTGGGTTGTTGTCCACTGTGTTTTTCCACTGCATATTTTTCTTAGCAATGTGTATTTCTGCTTATGGAAATTTCTGAATGTGGGTTTTTTCATTTATGAAGTTTATGAAGACAGTTATCTCTAGGTTGCTAAGTGTTTGACATAATTTCAGTTTGTTGATTTTAGTCATTAAAAATATACACATACACCCAAGTGTTTCACCTTGGGGAGAACCAATATTCTTTTTCAAAATGAAGGATGGACCATCGATTTTTTGTATTGAATTTAGACAGATGAATAAATCCACTGTGAATAAAAAATACCCTCTACCCAGAATTGATGACTTCTTTTATCAATTAAGAGGAGAAAATGTATTTTTAAAAATAGACTTGAGATCATGCTACCACCAGGTAAGAATGAAGGAACAAGACATCAATAAGATGTCCTTTTGAAGGAGGTATGGACAATATGATTTTTTTGTGGTTCCAATTGGAATGACCAATGCATCAACTATCTATATGTTCTTAATAAATGGAATATTCAAAAAATATTTGGATAAGTTTTCCATTGTGTTCTTGGATGACATACTTATCTATTCTAAGTCTAAGGAAGAGAATGAAAATCACTTGAGGTTGTTATGAGGAAAATATATCTATGGCTAGGGATAAAGCACAACAGACAGAATAACACGTATAAATCAACTCTAATCCCAAGTATGCTATATAAATTAAATTCTAACAAGACAAGGCTAAGAGCCTACCTCGTCCAGACATTTGAAGAAGACCACCATTGAGAACATGACCCAAATATTTATACCTGCAACTTGTCCTCAACAACCAAGATACATAATCATATGGTGATATTATATAATGTTAGCATAATCCATTAATATACATGACAAATACATCCATGGAATAATAATTCAAATATTTGCAAGTTATCAATTGGACAAGAAAAGAGTAATTTATATTAAAATGAACAACAGAAGTACATAGGTGAAATTTTTTTGTAACGACACATATCAAGAAACTAAGCCCCTCTATCTGGGCCTCCACCACTTCAATCCTCCACCAAAATCAATCTCATATATGGGAGTCAATGAGGTTCTCCATCATAAAGAAGGAAGAGCTTGGAGGTTGAACAAGGAGTTCAAAATTTCAAGGATAAAGGGATGGAGACTTAATATGAAGTGAAATTTCTCCAGAGTGTCTTTTCTCTCAAAGTTGAATTATTGAATCCCTCAAGGCTTGGATATGGCTCAATTTATAGCCTTCAAATGGAACTAAAGGGCCAAGTCAGAGATTTTCCAGTATATGGAAGGTCAAGGATCATGGATCTCGTGATATGGCATGGAAACCCGACAAACTTTTTAATTTTGAGCACCAAACTTGATGTACACGGGATGTAGTGGAGAAACCTACATATATGCTTGTTGTATAACTAATACATCAGGTATATGTGGATAAATATGCTTTTTTTTTTCTATGGAATGCACAGAAAGGGAACTTCAAGTCTTCATAGGGAAATGGAAGTCCATCCAAGCAAGGTACATGGAGTGAGGTAAAATTTGTTATAACAGATACCCTCTAATGTGTGAGGTCAAAGGACTATCTATGATGGATTAAATACATTATAATTACCATAAGTGGAGTAATGAATACTTTTTTGGAAGTACTAGTTGCTCATGAGAATATTACAATCCATAATGACTTTGCACACTTGGCTTCCAATTTGAATTACACTGTAGATCCATGTGGAAATATATCAAATAGTTTTTCATGGCCATGAATAGGAAATACAAAGTGAACATATTCCATAGGTTATCATAGTCACGAACAAATCACAATGGAATCCAATATCAAAATCAATCTGAAGATATCTGTATACAATTTAGTACAATCTGATCTCTCGTGATCACTGAAGTCATATAGGTACTGGTCCAATGAAAGACAACAACATATGAGAAATGTTGCTACTATAATATGGAGGTCTTCTACAACATCCTCCAAAGGTGCAAGTCTACATCACATGAATAGAGGATTTGAGGTCAAACAAAATGAGACTTCATTTGATTATTGGTCATTAATGTATACCATTAACAAATGTGATACAACCCATCGATAATGAAAGTAGGTATCAAGGCACCGAGTACATTCTACAAGTTTGAATAAGGGTGTTGAGATTGAACACTTGAAGAATCCATCGATCATGAGACATTTATGTATTCCCAATTGTCGATGGTGGGAGAACTTGACATTGATGACTGCAAGCCTCTAGGTACTCATAGGACTTTAGGTATCATTTCCAGAATAGATGAGTTGAATTCGATGGAAGGAGAACCGTTGAAAGGAGAGAATTAAGGAATCTCTCATAATTCAACACAAGGTATAAAGCAATAGATTTATTATTATGAGGATCTCAGACAAATAGGATGTTCATGAACCAATGAACCTGTGCGTCTCTTGCATGCACCATATGCAAGTAGTGCATGAAAGAGACCCTCTGAATAACACCCAATAAGGAAAAATGTCGACAAAGGCGAGGAAACCACCGATAAGGATAATGGAATCCAAGACACTACACAAATCCCAATGTGTGAATAGATTTCTTGTCATCAAACATAAGGAAAACCCCCCAGTCAGCAACCAATGAGGAAATGTCATCTTTTCGGTTCAAGGTTACCTACCCATAATTAAAGTAGGACCAAGGTGCATGGTAGGACTATAGATTCATGTGACTCTGAGATACACTGAGTGTATGAACAACATGAAAAGTCAAGAGTTATGATAAATGGATGACACAGGCTTATAGACTTCCTTTGAACAAGAGCATGAGACATACAGATAACCCGGGCATCATATACTTGATGATAAAACTTTGTGATGTAGGAGGCATCGAAAAACTCTCCATGGGGACTGGAAGAATAAACAGTCAAAGGATTAAACTCTAAGTAACGATCTCAACTTCCTAAGTTCATTCTAAACCCAAAATTTGGATGAAAGTGGACTCAAAAGTTTGTGCTTTGTTCAAAGGTGACACAATTGTTGTCGATATGAGATAATATTATTTTCCCTCCCGTATTTTTTGTTTTTTCATAAGAAAATAAATGTTATGATACATGAGAGGAAACGAGTGTCGCGAGTAAGAAACTAGTTCCAAACAGTGGAACATACCTATGATCAATGCAAGGAAGTGCATGCAGGGCATGTACACTCAGGGGAATGTTTCCTCTAAGGGTATAGGGTGTCAAGCTGCAAAGGATATATAGAAGGAACTTCTTGTCTAGTGATGCAAATTGTTGAGGCAAGAGGATTATAACGAGAAAGTGAGAACCGCCAATAGGCTCAATAATGAAAGAAGGATGATGGAATGCAATTGCAACTTAACTCCAAAAAAAATGTCATTTTTTGTAGGTTTAGTCTCCAAGGCCCGAAAAAGTATAAATAGTACTCAAGAGAACTCTTTTATCCAATGGTGACTAGAGTATTCATTTTTCATAAGTAGTCTACTTAGTCCAGAAAAGGGTTAAACTTATACCAAATAGATGTCCTTTCAAATCCATTTAACGAGTGTGAAAGAGACAAATTCACTCAACAATCTTTTTGGTTTTTTGAGAGTTAGGAAAGAGCTTAACCAAGACTTGGGGTAAGTCCCATAGGTAATGGTCAGAATGATTGTGAGTAAGAAAAATGGGGTTCGAACACAAATTCATATCGGGACTATAAGGAACTCCCAATCCTATGGAATAACTTCTGCATGGGCACAAATGACACAAATGTTCTAACTAGGGAACCCATGTTTGGTAAGCCTCTACCACTTACTAACAACACTTCTAGTAGAAATGAGCAGGTTTTGTGTCTCTAATAAATGGGTTTGTACCTAGGGTGTATGGATCACAGTCATCAGATGATGGAAGAATGTAAAATGAAGTGAAAACCTATCTTATATGTCGGTGAAAGAATATACCTATCGAAGGAATGAACGAGCAGTACGATGATTGAAAACACAAAAAATCCTGGACAAAACCAAGTCTTTCCACTGCTCTATTAGTCTATAGGTAAAACAAATAGCAAAAAAATATAGAAAGTGGGTAAAAAATTTCTACTAATAGTAAAAATATACCATTTTACCATACCATTTGAGTTTTTCACCCACATAGTACATTTTAGGCCATTTTACCCACGATCTTCAAGTGTCGATTGTAGGAGCTACGATCAACGAAATCAACAACCGTTTGGACCAAGTAAGTGCCCATCCCCTCTCCTTCAATTTCAATGGTTTAAATTTTAGTTTTAGGCCCCATGTTTCAATATTAGAGGGTGTAACATGGAAACTAGGGTATACGCCGATGACAGATCACTGAGTCGCATTTATGACCCCATATACACGGGAAAAGTGAATCATGCATGCATATATGCATCCCTATACATGACTGTTGCCAAGTTATCCCATGTACAAGTCCGTGAACAAGATTTTTAAAGGGTTTTAACTCAAAAAATGGTTTCTCCTTTGTAGGATGGTTATTGAATGGAGGGAAAGGGAACATGAAGAGATATATGCAGTGGTGGGAAGATATGCAAGGGCCCAACAATATTTAAAATTATGTGGCCTTTATAAATATTTGGATCTCAAGGGAATGAGGGATCAACTGAGGTTACTCCAGTTGCTAGTAAACTGTTGGGATCTGGAGACAGATTCCTTCAACCTCGATGGGAAACCATTGAGGATTGAAGTGGGCGATATATAATTTATCACATGATTTTCTCGTCGAGGTGAGGTAGTGAATATCAAGGCCCGAGGGGTTGGGGGTGGTATGGATATGGAGGAGTACATTTCCACCCACTATGTTGCAGGCACAGATAAAGTAGGGAGCCAACTCCCTATTAGGGAGATCGAGAACCTGAGCTTAAATATCATCATGCTAGTACTCACATGGATTCTGGGGTCAACCTCGTTGCACCAAGTATCAATTCCACTAATGTTATATGTGGTGGAGTGTTTAAGACCCACTATTTATGACTGGTGTACCTCATTTTTGACTAACATGAAGAGCCAATTGATGGATTGCAGGCAAGGGAAAATGGGAAATTTCATATTTGCATCCATACTTTGTATTGTTTTCTTTGAGAGGGTTCCAGGTTTGAGCCCTAGAGTAGTTATTACTCCACATGGACAACATAATCCAACCATGTCATAGTGGACCAACGTGATGAAGAGGCTAGGAGGTGACAGGGTGCCAACGCCCAACAATGATGAGTTATTTTTCTAGTGGCGTTGATAGGTCATAGCCATTGATGAATATTTTTATAGAAGGATCAAATACAGAGGGGATCCTGACATGCCTTTTCCACCAGGTTCTACCTACGATGATATTGGTAAGAAATTGTTTTACATATTTCATTTTTTGTGTTTTTCAGTAAAACAAAAATGCAAATATTTTTGTATGGTATCAAATATTAATAATTTATTTCTTATGCAGATGTATCATATCCAGTGGGCGGCGACGCAGAGAGAGTGATACAGAATGTGTAGGGAAACCTATCTCGATTGATGCACAATATTCCTATGGTTCAAGTGTAGGACTTGTTATAGGCGATGCAGTGGCAGGTGGTGGGTGTACCCCATGCATGGGTATGACTCTTCCTCATCTCACAAATGTTGTAGTGTTTTATCATGATACACTTATAGCGCCAAAGGCGTAGATTCCATGGTCATATTATACACCGGCCATGTATTTATTTTGAGGGTGGAAGCCCCATTTTGTACTATGACACCATATTTTTGAACTCGAAAGGATGAAATATAAAACAAAATGGTCTTCATCTTTACTTATATATGTTACAATGTGTAAATGTATGAATGTGTTTTGAAAAAACTGTTTTCTTTGCTTACTTATATGAAAAATTCCAATCTAAAATATAATTAGCATATGCATCAGATACATGATTAGAACTTCTATGGATGAGATTATAAGTAAGGAAATCAAAGTATCATTCCAAAATTCGTACCCGTAAGAATCGTCGAAGTAGGGTAGGATCTCACACATAGTAATTATCGTTCAACTAACATACAACTAACTGGGAGTCTAGGAGAACCTGTAAATACTGAAGACCATGTGAAATGGTGTTGCGTAATATCTCTATAGTGATGCTATAATAAGCCACATTATTCATTGATGGCTCTAGATGAATGCCACCTGAAAACACCAGTTGGCCCTCGGGTGAGTAAATGACCCAAGCAACAGAAGCCATGTTCTACGTATGACAACTGGCACCGTCCACGAATCCTAAGTAAACCAAAGACTCTGTTGACATCTTCCAACCAAGGGAAAAATTGATAAGCAAGTTAATGACATAAAGGAAAATATAAAGATGTATATACACTAAGATACACTAGTATACAATGGTCACACCCAATATTGACGTCTCAAGCATAATACATTTTAAGGTAGAGCCCATTTCTGGGCTCATCCAACATATTCCCTTAATAATATTGTAATTCATAGGCTATTTTTTCTAAGACGTGTCACATGATATAAGGACTGTGCCACATGGGGCTGAACTTCCCTGCCCCCAACAGTTATTTGGATTTTTCAAAAAGGATAACCAATTCACCCTCAACACACCATTGGGGACAGATAGAATTATCATACTAAACCTTAACACGCCATTTGTTTTCTTCAATAGTCATATAGGCATCTCAATGCTGATCATCGAGGCGCCCTAGGTATACGAGGCGTTATTCAAGATCAGATGTGTCAAGTACAAGATCAATTTCTAACTTAATGGAAGGGATTTCACATTCAATTGGAAGAATCGACTCCATGCCATGTACTAATTGAAAAGGAAAGAAAATAGTGGAAGTAGTTACCATGGTTCAATATTCCCAAAGTGAAAGGTAAAGCATTAGATTCCAGACCGATTTACTCTGGCTGACAATTTTTTGCAAGATGGTCTTGAGATATTTATTCACTGTCTCTACTTGTCCATTTTCATGAGGATATAAAGGGGAATAATGACCATGCGTAAACCCCAATTTTGATGTTAACTCTTTCATCATTTCATTCTGAAAGTGATTGCCATGATCAAAGACAATATCTCTTGGGATTCTGAACTGGTCTATAATTTGGTTGAATACAAATAATGTTGTAGTCTTACCATTGGATTTAATGGTAGGAATGGCCTCTTCCCATTTAGTAAATTAATCCATGACCATGATAGTATGTTGGTTCCCCCCAGCTGAGGTTGGGTTATAGTCCATAAAATATACCCCTCAATTGGTGAAGGGACTGATGATGACGACTAGGTGAAGAGGGGTCGGGTGTGAACACATTTTCCAAGAAAACACCTAGCAAGGGTGAAACTTCTCGACCTCTTCAACACAATATTTAAAATTGACGGCCAAAAAATAACCGGCTCTCAGTATATTTTGGGTTGTCGCAAGCCCAGATAAATCACCACCACATTTCCCACTATGATAGTGATTGAGAACAACCTCACCTTCCTCTTGATTCAACCAATGATGTAAAATATTATCTACCCCTCAGTGATATAGAGTGTTGCCGATAATAAGGTTGTTTTTAGCCTGATGACATATACATCGTCGATTGTCTCTCGACATATGTCGGGGTAGCTTCAAGATTTGAAGATAAATCAAAATGTATCCATACCAAGGGTTTGAAGACGAGATAAGGAAAATATGTTCATCTATGAAAAAATCATTATGAAAAATGTCCTCATCTAGTCGTGGGAAGTCTGATATCAACTCGGAAAAAACTAGTGACTTTTTATACTTCACTAAAGCGAAATCAAGATCAAATTATTGAAAAATAAAAATCCACTTATTATATTTCCCCCCTATGATACTTATGCTAAGGACGTATTGAAATGGATTGATATCCACAACAACGATATTTTTGCAAAGTAAGATATAATGTCGTAATCTTTAAACCACATGTACGGTGGCCAATGCCAGTTTCTCTACATGAGAGTATTTAAGTTCAAGACCAACTAGGTTTCGAGTGAGATAGTAGAAAATGTTCTCATGGATCTCATCATCCTCTTGAAATATAACCATACCAAACATCCCTTCAGACATGGTGATATAAATTAAATAGCCTCTACTATAGTATGGAGGCTTCAACAGAGGTGTCGATACCAAAGCTTTCTTAAGAGAATCGTAGGATTCCTGGGCTCACTCATACCATATAAATGGAGTGTCATTCTTCAAAAGATGCATGAAACCTTTAGTTAAATTGACATAGTTCATTATAAGCTGATGTCGAAAATTATCCTTCCCCTTCAAACCTTGAAGTTGTCTAATGTTGTATGGGGGAGGAAATCAAAGTATTTCCTCAACCTTCATAGGATCTACCATGATCCCATTCTTAGACATGAACAATCCTAAATAAGACCAGACCTAACGTAGAAGATGCACTTATGAGGATCTAAAACAAGATCCTCCTCGTTTGTATGCAAGGAGGAAGGATCTGGGTCAGTAGTAGCATCAAGAATAGCCTGATACACAGCCTATGATTTTGAAAGTGAAATTTCCATCCCAATGTGAGACTAATCTTCATATGACATAGTCGGGGAAGGTAGGGTCCAAGGGTTGTTGAAATACGAAGTATGGAAAGGAAAATACCTCATTGACGATGAAGACTCGTTGGAAATGGCATGAATATGTTGAATTGGTGCAATGAAATCAAATATACACATAAAAGAGGAATACATTCCGACAAAAACATCCTCAGTTCCTTGTTGAGAATTGTCAATCATAGGGACAGAAGGTCCAACCTATGCACTAGGACTAGCGTGCGCAAAGGAAAACTGATCAATCGTCACTATTTTCCATTCGTGAGGAAAACATAAAGTGCGGAAAAAGGACGACACATTGACTATCATGGAATAAGTCCAATTACACCTTAGTAGTAAATTGTAGTCGAGAGGTGCATAAACCATCTCGAAATCAACCTCCATTGTCTTCCCACCTAACTGGACCAGAAAAGAGGGAAGAATTTTGTGGGGTCAAAATGAACGCCATGAAATGCGGTCAACATAGTCATAGATTGGGATAGGTTTGGAGAGCCAATGGATTTCCAATAGGTTAGGGACATCACGGATGTTGTAGAACCTTCATCAATTACAATACATTTGATGGTAATTTTCATGTACTCCACATGGATTTTAAATGCCACATGATAAGGTAATCGAGGCTTAACATCAATGACGTCAAAATTGATAACCTTCAAGCCACTTGAGTCTAGAGCTCCTAATGTAGATAAAAAGGAGTTCCTATGTGAAGGAAAATTTTGGAGCACCTCCAAATACAACATCTCACAAGGGGTTTGGCCCGGATATTCAACAATTGAATAGTTCTAGGTGGCTCTAGCATTAGGATTGTGGGAAGAATTATTTAGTACTCCTTTCGAAATATGAGGTAGAGGTTCCATATTTTCTATCTGTAAGGGTGTTTCTAGAGGAGGAGACTTTGGACCTATGACAGTTTGTGAAGAACTGTAATAACTAGATCGAGTGGCTACATCAATCTAAGACTTGACCATATTGACGCATATATGGCCACCTTCATGTGCCAAGGGGTTTTGACTCTCGTTCGATGAATTTCCAGTGTTGGAGTTCCCCGAGGTCATGTGTTGATTATGTGGAAATGTATTTGTTAGCACATTGGGTGGCTATGATAAGGGCCTCGAGGCTTCCTTGATTTTGGGGAAGAGGTGGGTAAGGTGATCATTTTTAGAAAGTTTACAAGGAAACTTCACCTTCCACTTTTCTTTCTTTCCCTCACCAGCATTATTACTCGATCTATCATTGTTAGTGTCTTCCTTGGATTTGTTATTACTTTTCCCACCCTTACGATTATTACCCCGTCCTTTTTTTTATTCTCTCCTGGTTTTTGGTTACCATTTGGGTTAGCCGATGACTATATAGAATGTACATCTATCGACTGGGTGGGGGTGGAGGATGAAGTCGAAGCTTGTCCTGCTACAGGTTGGGTTAGAGACAAATCTTTCAACTGGTTCTTCACCAAGTCTGTATACTTAGAATTTGCAGAGCCTATGATGCCATCAACATGAGGCCGGATATTTTTTCTAGAATCATATTGCGTCAGGAAGAATTTCATAGAGCATCCCAGATTGAGCATATATGAGTTCCAATTGTTGGGATTTGAAAATATCTTTTTCCTTGGATGTTACTCTGGATGTAGAGACATATTTCGAATATAAGGAAATAAGGACTTAAGGAACAATTCCAACATAAAATCTAGAGGAATGTAGGCTTTGATAAACCTCTTTCGTATACACCACTCTTGGATATGGTCCAAGATATGAGTGGCTTTATCTTGAAGGAAGGACAAAAAAATTTCTATGCCAACATTGTAACGATCTGACAACTAGAACTGGTTGAGAAATACCAATACCATCTTATTAACGGTTCCATACATTCCCCCTGGTAGCTCAATGTACCATTTCATGGCCACCCCCATGAGGATGCATTGAAATAACATCAAACAAATAGAATCGTCATTCATGGATTTGGATGAGAACCATAGATGAAAATTAGTGATGTGATCACTTGGATCCTCACCAGTATTTCCTTTGAATTTTGGAATGTCTGAAGAAAACTTGGTGGGGATGGGGGGGCATGATAGATCATGACGCACAAGGTCATTCATTAATTTCGACAAATCTGGAAAATTAAGCATGGCTAGAAAAGGGAGTCGGGGTTGCGGCATTTGAACCCATGCTCCTAGGAAAGATTAGGGTTGAGGGATTGCATACCATCCAGGGTTATGGTATATACCATGGCCCTATATAGTAGGATAATATCCTCCTCCAAACTGATTCATGAAAGGTTGTATGGGCAACATAACGACATGAGGAGGGTTATATACATTTCCTCTAGCCGAAGGGACTTCGTGTTGGGGGTTTCTCATACTCTGAAATTGACTCCCTATGGATGGAACTCCAGAGGAGAGAGGAGAATTCACCATAATAAATGCATTTGTCGAAATTAGCATGGAGAAAGAGGGGATGAACGATTGAATATAGGAAGTGAATTTTCTGCTTGGTTGAGCACTCAATCCCAGAGCATTGAAACTAGGATTAGGCCCAGAGGAAAAAGGATTCCAACCTCCAACTATAGGATTCACTTGGGGAATATGAACTCCACCAAACAAGAAAGGATAAAAATGAGACTGTGTGCCCCCATACCCAAAATTAGGATTCACATTAGTCATTGAAAGGGAGGATGAGAGTTGCGATGTCATGTCAGGAATACAAAAATAAAAGGGATTAGAGGCCAAAGGTATTGACTGAGAATCATGACTCGACATACCAAAAAAGAGATCCAAAAGGGTTCATTCCTGTGGTTCAAGTCCAACTCACAAGTTGGGTAGCACTATAGGTGGGGACCTCCAGAACCCATGCCGTCGAATATGAAGGAGTCAAAAGGATCCCACTAATGATAGAAGATAAAGGAGTCAAAGAACTCCCTGATACATTCAGGTCTGACTCAGTACTCATAACTAGACGGTCATGAGTCTCGGAGGTGGAGATATATGTACCATGTTTTTTAACTCTACGCCTTTTATAAGGAAACTTTGGTAAATGATCAAGATGCAGTGGTAACTTCAACAAACGGTGAGACCATCGAGGAGGATGGTCTTGCTCCACGATGACTCAAGACTTGAGATATAAAACAAAATCCTAGGGACAACTAATAATTAGGGAGCACACCAAAATAAAGAAAAAATGCCAATGCATACAAACAAGATATAGTGGTTGAAAAAGGGCCTCCCTCACTAGAGTAGGTATGTCTCTCCTAAGAGGGGCATAAGAATCCCTTCAAAATATTGGAGGTATCAAAATCAGTTATAAGGGCCATCATGGGCTTAACGACATAGTTGGTCAGATTGCCCCAGAGAGGTAATCCTCCATAAAGGTTGTGTGTTGTTCGACCCTTATTTGAATCAGGGTACCTGTAGAATAACCCCTGGAAGTAACCTATGTGTATACCCATGTCAAGTACCTAGAGTCACCATAATATATCCAATGCACATGACATCAATCGTAAGTCAGGTCCACTTTATGGGCAGGGTAACAAAACCCAAAATATCTAAAGCACTGCCTCTCACAGAGGTAAAGGTACTAGAAATACCCCCAAATACAAATAGAACCCCAAAAATATATATGACGCTAAGAAGGTATCAAAGGGCTATCTCTGCAACCAAATTCACGCAACCTTGTTCTTAACTCCAGTGTGGACATAGCCTCCTGACGTCACTGATTACACAATGGGTTTCACCACTCCCTAGTCAAATACATATGTTTAGTTTAATATCCTTGGAGATGTTTACTCACAAAATCCTATTCCAAGGCCCTATGTCATGTACTTGTTTGTGTACCTTGAAAAATAAAATCGTTTCGAATCAATTTTAGATAATCAGTGTTAATTTTAATGGATTTTTCTTACTCAAGAGGTGCAGTCATGAAATTCATGGTATTATGACTCAACATATAAAAGAAGAAAATATAAAAACGTTGCTAACTACTAGTCTTGAATTTCAAAGATATGGTATGCTTCTCAATGCAATATTTCCAATGCAATCTCTACAATTTCAATGAAATTTAATCTCTCCACATGTGTCAGAATTAATGCAATGTAATAAAAAGTGAAAATGTCATAATGTAAATATGAAAATATTTTTGTATTTTTGATATAAAGAAAATAAAATGCAAGGACTGAATAAAAACTTCACATGTAGACCCTACTACAAGAAAAAAGAGATAAGCCAAGCAATACACCAAGAAGAAAACACTCATACCAATGTGCAAGGAAAACCAATGAAAAAGATGATAATAAATAAATCCGCCCAAAAATTAAACATCAAAAATGATTCCTATCACTTTATAGGCACTTAATAATAAGAACATGGACTCAGGAAGACTCAACAACCAACCAAACTCACCCATCAAACACCAAACTCAGCCAGCAAGACTAAATAGATGATGTACGCGACTGTTTGAGCACAAATCACGTATATATGCTCCCTAAAGGAAGACAACTCACGTATATATGTGTTTGTCAAGGGAAAAACCACGTAGACCAAGAAAAACAATTCCAGGGAAACGGTTAAGCCAAGAGACTTAGATGAAAAGTGAAATGCAGCCTATCAAGCAACAGGAGACAAGGAAACTCAGAATAAAAAGAGAAAATCAAGGAGAAAAAACACTCCAAACCCCCAAAAATGAGATCAATCCCCAGTATGGTCACCAATTTTGTTACGAGGAAAATATCTCTATGGATAGGGGTAAACCACAACAGATGGAATGATAAGTATAAATCAACTCTACCTTGTTTGAACGTTTGAAGAATACCATCATTGAGCACACGACCCAAAGCTTTATACCTACAACTTGTCCTCAAAATCTAAGATACGCAAGAATATGGTGATAATATATAATGTTAGCATATAAGTTAGAATAATCCATTAACATACATGACAAATACGCCCGTGTAATAATAATTCAAATATTTTCAAGATATCAATTGGACGAGAAAAGAGTATTTCTATTAAAATGATCAGCAGAAGTACATAGGTGACAAACTTTTGTAACGACACATATCAAAACCGAGAAACTAAGTCCCTCTAGCTGACCCTCCACCACTTCAATCCTCCACCAAAATAAATCTCAAAAATAGGATTCAATGGGGTTCTCCATCACAAATAAGGAAGAGCTTGGAGGCTAAACAATGAGTTCATACTTTCAAGGACAAAGGGATGCAAACTCAATATGAAGTGAAATTTCTCCAGAGTGTCTTTGCTCTCAAAGTTGAATTGTTGAATCCCTCAAGTCTTGGATATGGCTCAATTTATAGCCCTCAAATGGAACTAAAGGGATGATTCATAGAGTTTCTAGTATATGGAAGGTCAAGGATCATGGATCTCATGACATGGAATGGAAAGCCGACATAATTTTTTATTTTTAGAACCAAACCCGATGTATGTAGGATGTAGTGGAGAAACCTATGTATACACTTGTTTTATAACTGATAGGGATTGTATATGTGGAAAAATATGATTTTTGTTTTCTCTGGAATGCACAAAAAGGGAACTTCAAGTCTGCATAGGGAAATGGAAGGCCATCCAAGCAAGTTGCATGGAGTGAGGAATTTGTTTTTGTAACAGAGGTTGGTGCTGCAAGTTCTAAGGGAACATCAATTGTATGCCAAGCTAAGAAAGTGTTCTTTTTACCAAAAACAAATCCATTATTTGGAGAAAATTATTTCAAAAGAAGGTATAACAATGGATCCATAGAAGATTGAATCCATTAGAGGATGGCCAACACCAAGGAATGTTTCAGAACTTAGATATTTTGTGGGATTAACCGAATTCTACAAGAGGTTTATATGAGGTTCTCCAAGATTTATCATCCCATCACTTCCTTATAGAAGAAGGGAATTAAATTTGAACAGACAACAAAGTTTGAAGAGAATTTTAATTTGTTAAAAGAAATTAATTACTAGTGCACTTATTTTAAAGATTGTTGACCTAAATGAGAATGTTGTGGTATGTACAAATTCATGCAAGGAAGGAATTGGTGGAGTTCCCACTCAAAATGGACATGTCATTAGTTATGAGTCTAGAAAGATTAAAGAACGTGAGAGGAATTATGCCACACATGGTTTTGATCTTTCTTCCATAGTTCATGCATTGAATATGTGGAGGAATTATCTCATGGGAAAATGATTTGAAGAAATGGAAAAGCATAGTGGTCTGAAATATCTTTTTGACCAACCAACTTTGAATTCCAGGAAGACAAGATGGATGGAAATTTTAACTGAGTATGAATTTGACATCAAGCATATCAAAAGATAAGAAAATAAAGTTGTTGATGTACTCAACAGAAGAGAAGATTTCATGCATGCTACAACCATTAGTATGCATCAGTCATAATTAAAGAGAATAATTTTAAATGTCGTTGTTATATACCAACATTACCTATAGGTAAAAGAAAGTTTACAACAGAAAAACGTACAATGGAAAATTAAAGAGTATGCGATGAAGGAACATGGATTACTTATGAATAAAACATAATTTATGTTCCTTGTTCTGAAGAACTTAGGAATTTGGTATTAAAATAAATGCATAATGTTCCATATGTCGGACATTCTGGTTACCAGAAAACAATTTTAACAATAAGAAGCCAATTATTTTGGCCTCGAATGAAGAAGGATGTTGTTGATTGCATTGTCAGATGTATGAAATGTCAGAGAGTGAAAGATGAGCATAGACACCCAGTGGGTTTGCTACAACCATTTCCAATTACAGAGAATAAATGGGAAGTGGTAACCATTGATTTTATCACTAAGTTTCCTAGGAAAACAATGCAACATGATTCAATAATGGTAGTGGTTGATAAATTGACAAAGACTGTTCATTTTGTTCCTATAAAAATGACTCATACTGAAACTACTTTTGCATAAATTTACATGAAGAAAATTGCTAGGTTGCATGGAATATGTAATACTCTAGGTTGATTTCCAGTGTAAATATACTTTTGTTATATAGGTTGGTGAGAAAAAATATTATAGGACAAAGTACCTATGTGATTATTAGGCCAGAGAACCTAGATGCCAAAACACCAGTGAGCCTATTTTTGTAATATGTATTTACATTCATATTATTAATAAAATCCATCACTATTGCAGACCAACCAAACAAAAGAGTATGGGGGGATAAACTCCACTAGAAAGGGAAAGGGGGGATAATATTATAAGGTTAAGGGTCTAATAAATGGGTTGAGATAAGGGGGATTAATCCCAAGGGAATATTATATTCATTAAAAATATAAAGTATGGGATATTAATTATCCTAAGTTCCTAAGGGGAAATATATTATCTATATGGGGGTCCATGTGTGGGGCCCAAGTTATTTCCCAACATGACAAGTGTCAAGTTGGGAACATGCACATAAATTTGGGGGAATATAGTTCATTTTCTCATTCATTCCTTCATTCCATCATCTGTACTTTGGATATGTACCTTGCTACAAAGAATCCTCGGAGCATTATCTGTGGAAGATGGGACTGAAGAAGTGGGTTGTCAGGACCATGTAGTATTGAAGAAGAGGGTTTTCATTCCCGTGAGGACTAAAAAAATATTTTTGAGGCTCATGACCATTTTATCCAGGTGAGAGAATTGTTGGGTAATTTTATTCCCAAGGTGCCAAGTTGTAGCTACAGGGCTCTAAGACTTCTTGTTCGTCTTGTTGTTGAAGCTGTTGATACTGAGAGGGGGGTGAATCCGTATCAAGTACAATTTAAAAACCTTTTCCAACTTATACTTAAACCATTCAATTATATCCAATGAGCAATGAACAATAGTATAAGAGTTACGCAATACATACACAATACACCGTACAAAATATATATGAGAAATAATCAATAGTTTTGATTTCAAGAGGAGTAATGACTTCCAAAAATAGCTGTCCTGACTTCAAAATGTAAAGGGAGGGATAAAACTCCAAGAGGAATATACAATCATCCAATATAAAAGAGAGATATTTGAATCTCCTATCCTTGCCCCTTCCTTCCACCCAAAGAATATATGAGATAATAAAAACTTTATTCAATTATGAATTACGTTCATAAGACCCAACTTGTCATGACATTCACAGCTCAATATTTAACATCTGATTCTGAAACTTCGCACAAAGAAACTAAAGCTTATACTATTTCCAATGGAAGTGGTCCCCATTTTAGTTAAATATGAAAAAATTATATTTGTTTTACCAGAACACACATTTTTTTGACTAGTTTGATTTGGTCACAAAACCCTATATTCCATAGAGTGTATCTCCATAATTATAGCGAATAAGAGCGGAACTTTTTTTTTACCAAAGGTACCTTGATATGTCTTCTCAATGCCATATCTATTTCTCCTGAATCGTTCTAGAAAAAACTTTTATTGCAAAAATGGTAAGATGATACAGAAAATAACATACCTTAGAACACATCCTTAAAGACTTCATCCTCCCTTGAAATCTGACCTTCTTTTCTTCTTCTTCCCTCTCGAAATTAGACTTGTATCAAATGAATGTATGATGTTTATTTTATACCATTTATATCACTTCAGCACAACATTAGGGCCGACTGACACTTTCTTATTTTGTAATTCTTTTCTTTAATTATCTTCGGGGCATGCATGTATACAATTCACTTTGTCATCTTCAAAATTCATTTCTCCTCAACCATGAGGATCCGCGTGGCATGCCACATACCATGAAACAAAATGATGTATACTATCCATCATGGGTTTTGTATCACGCATGTGCATTTTTCTTTTATGTCCAAATAACTTCATCAATCTTGTGGTCCAAAACCCATGGCCCAGAGGTTGACATCAATGACAACAACCAATCTTCCAACAATCTCTTACTTGTCATTAGTGGAAACACTCATATACCTATCATCATGATCCCAATTTCTCTCCCCTTTGACATCAATATGGCAAGGTTGTAAGCTTCTCCCACGAGTTTAATGGAAAAGGTAACCTTCTTCTTTGAAACACTCCCCTAAACATGTGGCACTCCAATAATACTTCATCCTTATTTTTGGTATTTGGGGCGTTTTCTCCTTAGAATCCTTTTATGTGTAACTACGTCGCTCTCTCTCTTCTTCATGTCTAGGATGTATATGTTGTTCGGTCTTCTTGTTGCGGTTGTAATTCTGAGTTATTTTTCTCTGATTTTACATTTTAAGGAATCAAGCGTAAGAGTGTATCCTTGATGCATATTTACTAACAGGTAGATTATGATTCAGTCTTCAATAATAGAACATTCTTTGCTTTACATTTTTTCTTCAAGCTCTACTACACCTTCTCCAAGTATTTTGGCCCGGATGAGTCATCTCCAAATGCAACATTGCGTACCCTTTCTTAAGTGAATTTGTCTTGATCCCAGTCATGTGTGAAGAACATCCTTTGTCTATGTACCATTCATCTTCTTCTTTACATTTTCAGCCGGTCAATGCTATTTGACAATGATAATTGTTTGGAATCTCTTTCCTTCTCCATACTATGGTTGTATAGGCACATCTCATTCATATATCTACCCAATCTCGCTTTGTGACCAAGATAATTGCATTTAGCAGCATACAATATTTTTGTCCATCCAACGGGTAAAATGAATTATAACTTATGTTGACAAATCCATGATTATTTCCATATCTTCAGTTCACACCATTCATGTTTCTTCGCGTGTTTGTTCCTTTCATTGATTACGCAATTAATTGCCTTATGTCCAGAATTTTGCAAGTAACAATGACCAAGAAAGAAAATTTTGATACCTTGGAGTAAATTAGATTCTTTGTGATGTAGTCCATCACAGGTTCATGATCTCTATTCTTCATTAGTTTCCTTCCCTCTTGATTGGAGCTTCTTTGATTTCTGATGGTAGGAGGTCTTCTTGGATGTTCATCTCTTTTGTAATCATTCCTTCTTTACGGTATCCTGGTCCACTTCTCATCAAGCATGCGTGTAGCTCTTTCTTCAATTTGCTTGTTGGTATTTGCATCTTCTTTGTATGAAGTTCACCCAGCCATCCAAGATGTGTTAAGTCTTTGGCACTTATTTCTTAGATCTTCTCAGTAAAGACAACTTCTTGTTCAAGTTTCTCACAATCTTCTTCTATTTTTATTTATCATTTTGGACCTTCTTTACTTACGCTATTCTTCTTGCTTCTTCAGTAGAGTTTTCAGAAATGGTTTCTTCTCTCATTTACTGAAAGTCTTCTAATTGTTTTCTTTAAGATTACATTTGTCTTTTCACAACTAACCAATTCACTTCTTAGTTTTCTTTGTTGTGTCTTTGAGCTTTGCTATTTTCAATCTCAATAGCTTCAATTTTTTAAGATTCTCATCTTCTTGTCCGAATAATTTTTCTTTACTTGATTTTCTTCTTCTTCATTGGACTTTTCAACTACAGCCCGGTGTCACTTCTTTCAATCCTTGGATGAGGACATTTCAAATTCAGCGTGACCTATACCGTTCTGAGTGAAGCAAAAGAAATGACCTCTATTTTCTTCTTTGAAATGCGAGGGGAATGTTTGTAATCATCTTCAACTTCTTCTTCTTCTTCCGCTTCTTCCCTTGCATAAAGAAGAGTTCTGTAACTTGTCCCAAAGATATTTTTTAGATGCACATGATCCACCTTGGATTTCTTTGAATCTGCCAATCCATATAGGATGGTATCTATTTCTAGTTGTTGTTCCTTTTGCTTCCTTCCGGTAGCAGTCTTTGGTTTCTTGAGCATTATATCCTGACAAGCGACATCAAAACATCTTTGATCTTTCAAATGGTTACATTCTATTACTTCAGTATTCAAATTGCTTCCATCAAATGGTGGAATCCCATTTGGAATGTTCCTTCATTTACATAGGATCTTCCTTCCAGTGGTTAAATTGTCTTGAAGGTAACAGCTCGATACCGAATTCTTAAATCAACGAGGAGAGGGGTAGAATCATTATCAGTACAATTTAAAACCTTTTCCAACTTATGTAAACCATTAAATTATATCAATGAGAAATGAACAATGAGTATAAGAGTTACACCAATACACCTAATACACCATGCACAATATGTGAAATAATCAATAGTTTTTGTTTCAAGAATGACTGACTTCCAAAGGTAGCTACAACTTCCAAATGTAAAGGGAGGGATTTAAAATCCAGAGGAAGATACAATCCTCAATATAAAGAGATATTTGAACTCTCTATCCTTGCCCTTCCCTTCCACCCAAGAATATGAGAGACAATAAAACTTTATTCAATTTTGGAACATTCATAGGACCCAACTTATGACATGCCATTCAATATTTAACATCCGGTCTGAAACTTCGTGCACAAGAGCTGGTCAAATGCGATTTCAATGAAGTGAGGTCCCTACATTTGGATTACGTATGAAAACGTTATTTGTTTTACCCGGAACACTGTTTTATTAGTTTGAGGATTTTACAGTGCAAACCCTATATTCCAATTGTATCTCCATAATTATAGCGAATAAAGGCTGAAATTTTTGCAGGAGGTACTTGTGATATGTCTTCTCAATACCATAGTGATTTCACCATCTGATCATTCCAAGAAAAAAGTTATAGATAAAATGGTAGGATGACCTGAAATAACATGCCTTAGAACACATCGCAAAGACTTCATCCTCCTTGAAATCCGGCCTTCTTTTTCTTGATAGCTTCCTACACGAAATTCGGTTGTATAAAATGAATGTATAATGATGTTTATTTATACCATTTATGTCACTTCCTTTTTAACATTAGGACGGAGCTGCCACTTTATTTTGTAATTATTTTCTTTAAATTATCTTGGGGCCTACATGTACAATTCGCTGTCATCTTCAAAATTCATTTCTCTCCTCAACCATGAGGATCCCGTGGCGTGCCACATACCACCGAGCTTGACATGATGTATATATCCATCCATGGGTGTTGTATTTGCATATGCATTTCAGCTAATGTCCAAATAACTACATCAATCTTGTGAGATTCATGTCCAAATAACTTCATCAATCTTGTGGTCCAAAACCCATGACTAGGGTTGACATCAATGACAACAACCAATCTTCCAACAGAAGCCCCGAAAGGGAAGTGGCACATCTAAAGGAATGTTGAGCGAAGAAGGGGCACACTTCCTGGGGTGGGAAAAGAATGTGGGGAATGATATATTGTAGGTTGTCTTCCATAGTTGGCACCTTAGTATCATCATTTGGTTGTAGACAAACCTTATCATGGCTTAGGATTCCTTTTCCTAATGGAATTTTATCCCCAACTCAGGGGTGACCCACTTCCAAGAGTTATGAGAAGTGTGGTCTAAGGATGGGAGGAGCGTGGAAGGCCTTCACGCAATTGGTGTTTTATTCTTAAGAAAAGTGTCTCTCATGTGCTTGTTTTAATTATTGTGGTATGAATTGTGATGTTTTTGTTATGGAATCTTTGTTATAATTATGTTTATGAAATAAGAGTATGGAATTTTCACGTGGCATTGCCCAACTTTGGGCTTGGGATGTTACAAAGTGGTATTAGAGCTCCATTTTCAACATTAAGCCTACATGGGATGAGTTAACAGAGTGATGAAGATGAAAATTGCAGAAAATCAATTTCTGGATTATGTATGCAATATGTTTAAAGAACGTATTCTTGTGAAATTGAAAGAATTTCATGGGGGAATTTGAAATATTCGAACCCAAGAATGAGAGAAAATCATTTTCAGTCTTTAATTGGGAAAATTTGGGCCTGAAATCGATTGAATTTCAATAATTGCAGAGCACCATGGTGAAATTAGGAGAAATTGGGGAAAATCCCCAATTTCCACAGAAGAATTCATGAAGAATTCGACGTACAAGAGTCGAATTACAGGTGTTGGAGTTGTATTTATTATTAAATGACATGAAATTGGCCATATGAATCTTAATCATAGAGTTTAATGAAAACCCGAAATAAATTATGAATTTGGGCATATTTGGAAATTTCGAAGAATTTGACAAAATTGGGAAATTACATGTATGCTAACATCATCATGATTTGGAAGTGACGTATTAGATGACGTGGTAGAGTGGTAACATGTATTTCCATAGTGGCAGGTACACGATGACAGAGTTGGCATATGATTTGGTGCCATGGAGGCGACGCCTTCCTACCCGGAGGAACCCCGAGTTCAAGACATCCATCAACCCCACGTTAATTGTGGGGGGTCCTAGGTGGTTATGTTAACCAAAGGAGGGGGGGTGAAATGCATGGATTCATGAAACATCACCCTAGTTTTAACCGTGGTCAATTTTTGTGGCCCCTCACCCCTCTATTAACGATCGAGAGGTTAGGGGGCCCCACAATGCAACATAGATCATTGATCATTGTCAATTCCCTACGATCCTCGGACATCCAATTAAAATGATGTGAATTTTTTCATGTGCATGGGGAATGGGTGTGGGATGGGACCTTCCCATACCCATAACTCAATGAAAATGTGCCACATGGAAGCTAAGGATTGGTGGGGCCCGAAACATATAACATGTGTGCCTATAGAGATAACATGAAAGAAGAAGAAGGTGGAGGCCAACAAGGAGGTGTCTAGGGAATTGATATGGCACCAAATTAAGGTGAAAGGTGGAATCAGGGGCCACATCAGCATTCTAGTCATCATAAGATAATCAATTTTGAATTTAATAGTGAAAAATTTCCAAAAAATGTGTATTTTTCTAGGTGTTCAACTTGCGGGCCATTTTCAGAGGCCTAAACAGTGTTTTCAACTACTCGAAAACCATGACAGTAGAATTTACTTATAAAGATACATGGTTTCTTTTCAACACAAATGAAATAGCTCACAGAGTGTTTTCTAATGGTGTAAATCATTAGTCAAACAGGGCTAGTATGAGGAAGTTACAAGCCAAATAGTGCAAGGTAAATTTGGAGACCCAGTTAACTTCCGAGGGCCATAACTTCCTACTCTGGAATCCAATTGGGGCACATGAGTAGTCTACAGAAATATATTGAGACATATAAGAAAAAAATGGATTCAAAATAGAAATCCGGGCACAGAAAAATGCGCAGGAGGATGGAGAAGGCACTTGTAGGATTCAGTGCTAAAAAGATCATTTTCCCTTAAACTTCAGTAGGTTGTATTTGGTATCCTGGAGTCAAGATGAAGGTAAAACTTGGAAATAATGATAAAAATATGATCATGAAGAAAAATATTTGAGATCCTATCAAAACTCTATAGGATCAAGTATAAATATTCATGGACAAGTTAAAAATTGCACCTAGTTAAAGGGTGTGTAGAAGTAGAAACTAGCTAATGGTCAAATCGTGATAACTTTCTACTCGAAACTCAGAATCAAGAAAGAGAGAATTAATTGGAAATTTTTGGGCTAGATGAATCCAGTCATACACCCAGAACTATGAATTGAGCAACATAGGTCACATGAAGTCAAAAATAATATTGTCGGTGACAAAAGGGAAAAATTGTGCATATGTTACCAAAATTGTATATTATGGTTTTAGCTAACAAATGTTGATGTATATATGTATTCATATGTTATGATTATAATTAAAATAGATCAAGTGGTAGATATGTCTGTAGATAAGAGGAGCAAGGCATGGAAATTTCTTCAATATGTACATCGATTGCTTGAGGAAGCTACTAGCTGAAGACATCTAGACTTGATGTGCAATGAGGAAGAATTCTAATGGAACTCTAATCTGGAAAATAAATTCCAACTGAAAAATATGTATATAAATTATATATACTAAGTAAGAAATCCTATCTACAGTTCATGCTAATACATGTACAATGGGTACAAATGGATATTCCAAGCATAGGTTGATGAAAGGTGGGTTAGATAGTGGGTAAAAGGATTTGAAGTCTGGTATCAAGATTGAGCAGAGACATTCAAGGAAAGAGTTCTATGTCAAGGATACCCCTCATGATGACAAAAATCCAAGGATGAATGATGTTGAGATATGAATTACAGTGCATCCATAAAGGCTTTAAGATCCAAAAAGATAAAAAAAATTATGTGTAAAGGATATCACTACAAGAAATTCACTTATGCTAATTATAGTGGAATCATGGTGCAAAAGCAAAGTATGTATTGGATGAAGTAATGAAATTACATTCACCCTAAAGGATTCCAATGTAAAAATAAAGAAATACATTGTGGTTAGATATATTATAAAAGGATTAATTATCATAATGATAGTATTATGATAAATAAAGACACAATGTATCTATGGAGACGCGGTGTGTTATCTCCAAGGACCAAGTATGTAGTTATTCAACTATATCTCCATTATTCTTGTTAGAGTAGTGAAGTGGAAGCGTAGTATAAATGTTATAAATTTAAAGGTGAAAAAATGAAGGTTCCCGTAAGCTAAAGAGTGCCAACACATGAATAAAGTGATGCCTTATGTGAATAGTGATGCTAGAAGTGTGAAACCATAATTTTGGGGAAGGCATTACATAAATTTAAGTTCATTCTATAATTGGACCAAGTCCATGAGTAGTTGGAGATAGGATAATATGGTACCACTAGAGGGATTCCTAATTATTTGAGGTCTATGGAAACACATAAGGAACTATGACAATAGTAAAAGGAAGATTGTTTCAATGCATATAGAGAGAACGATGGTACTTTCTAAAGGTGTTTAGTGCATTCCCAAGGTAGATTGCGATGTCAATCCAAAATGATTCAAGCATGGATATTATTTTCTAAAGGAAATCAATAAGGAACCATAAAGAATAAAATGGTTCTATGTTGACTTGGTATGTATAAGAGAGGGCGGATGAAAGAACCCATCTCAAGTGGAAAAGATTTGTTGGTTATATTCCAGGAGATTGGAAGTATCACTATAATTTATGAGGGAAATTAAAAGTAGTGTTAATTACTTCCAATTAATATTTATGAAGTTGCAAGAGAAGACTTTTGGGTAGCATTGCAACATGCTTGAAACTGACTATTCAAGTCATGTTTGAGGCTAAGTGGTTAAGAGAAGAAAGTGGAATGGTGCAAGAAACCACAAGAGCTGAAGTGTTCAGAGAGGGAAAGTCAAAATCAATTTTGTTTGATAAAGTAAATGGATGTTGAAGATCTAAGGTCAGTAAGAGAGAATGGTTGGATATGTAATTTATTCATGTATGTATTGGGTCAAATGGATCAAGTAAATAGATGAATGTTGAAGATTAATATCAGCATAGTACAGGGCTGAAAATTGTAAAGTGACAAGGATTGGTTGGGTTGGAAAAGTGCTAAGGACAGAATCAATCATGTCCAATGATTTCATCAAACTTACAAAAGGGTACAATAAATTCAGTGGGACTAGAGGACATCTAGGAACAACAAGGAGAATGTTACATGAAGAAACAAGTTGATGAAATTGATGTAGAAACAATTATGTATGGCTTTTTGGATAGCCATACATAGCACAGGAAATTGGAATGAAAATGCATTTATGGGCATGCTAAGGATGCATTCTTAGTGTATATAAATGTGTATTAATGAATTCATATTTTGTTTATATATATATATATATATATATGAAAGTTGTTAATGGTGGTTGTTGTGACGGGGAAGAGGAAAGTGATTGCATGGCTACAAGTGTTTTTTATGATGTTGTTACATATGGAAGCAATCCATATAAAAAGAAACAACAACAAGATGAAACGTTGCATAAGAGATTGGTGAAGGAGGTATGGGAGCTCCTAGTGCTAACAACTAATCTGGTAGCATCAAGTTTATTTAATGGAAGCTATGCAAGTATGTGTTTTATGTGGTTATGTTGCATAAATTACTAAAGGGAATTAGGTAAGAATTTCCTCATCCAATATTATTTTATAAAATGATTGTGAATGCATGCATTGGAGTGATCTACCATGTGATATGGTAAAGGCTAAGGGCCTATGTTAATTACAAAATCTATTTATCTTTTGAATGCATTCATATGACATAGAAACATGTCATGGTTTTTGTTGGTTATGAGTTAATAACCAAATAAATAAAGGGGTATGACACTATTATAAAGATAAATGGTAGTGAAGCTAGTCATATATGAGACCATGATATGGTTGGTTAGGCTATAATGTCACACAAGTATCCAATGAACTTCCTAATTATAACTAATATTTGGACTGGAACCATTTTGCTAACACTAATGAACACCATAAAATTATCTTCTTGGTGTAGTGTTTGGGTCAGAAAGGAAGGCATCCAAATGGTTAGTCATGTAATAGGAAGTGTATGGATGATGAGTCAAGGAATTGGCTAGACCTTCTAATTTACCATAGTGGGATGTGTGACATAGAAAAAAGGGAATTATGAAGCCAATGCAAGGCTGCATTGAATAGTATGCATGAATAAATCATGAAATCATGAAAGTGATAAATTTGCACACATGTATGATAAGATATACGTTTGTATGCTTCAAGGCATTATTGAATGGATTTTAGTGAATGAATGGATATATTATATTTTATGGAAATGATTATGCTAACAACTGAAATATTGTGCTTAATAATAACTCATGAAGCTGAGAACATTTCAGGAGATGTTAGCTAGTGCAACAAGACAATTGCAAGTTAAAGTAGTCACATAAATATGGACTACAAGAAATATTGGTCAAGGAAATGGAGTAATAATGGCTACAGAAGGAAAAGAATAATTAATGAAAACACATGTGCAGGGAATAAACATTTAATTTTGATTAATTAATGGATTGAAGTGATTGAAGTGTTAAGTGCATACAATTTTCATATCACTTTATGAACTTTTTTTATCTATTACAATAAACATATATTGTACAGGAAATACTAATAATTTGTTTGGTTGAATGCAAGATGGAAGTATTACAGAAAAAGTGGTTTCAAGTATGGAACTACTAAAAGTCATAATAAAGAGTAATTCTTATTGCAGCAAAAACCAAGAAAATATGAGAAGGAATCTCATACTTGGGAAAAATTTTGAATTTCCTTATGAAACAAATTTAAATTTCTAAATGATTTTTTTACGATGTTATCTCATGTTGATTGTATATGTGTGATATAGATGAGATGATGGTTATTGAAGCTGGAATGTTTGGAAATAAAGGCTACTGTTGGGACACTAAATTCCTATGATTTCCAAAAATATAGATCCTTAGTGGGGGTCTGGAGATGACATTGCGCTCTCCTTGTGTGTGAAATCCTTGACAAGAAGGATCGCTAAAGGACTATGCAGTAGTGAAAGGATTCTTGAGCATGGAAGGGTGAGTGCAGCAAGGAAGAGGAAGCTCAAGAATGCTACAGTGGGGTGAATTATTTCCTAAAGCAGCTCTGTGGAATAGAGAAAAGAACTTCCAATTGAAGTATGAAGGCATGAATCTAGTGCTTGAAAAGAAGAGAACCAACAAGATAACAATATTCAAAAGAAAAGGAATGGATATTTTTGAATAATTTTGGATTGTACATTGTATATAATGCATTGAGGACAGTGCATAAATAAGGGGGAGGGGAATGTAATACCCTAGTTTGATTATCAATGTAAATATACTATTGTTATATAGGCTAGTGAGACAGGATATTATAGTCCAAAGTGCCTATGTGATTATTAGGTCGAAGAGACTAGATTCCAAAAGGCCAGTGAGCCTATTATTGTAATATCTAAACATTCATATTAATAATAAAGTCCATCATTCTTGCAAACCAACCAGAAAAAAGAGTATGGGGGGGTAAACTCCACTAGAAAGGGAAAGGGGGGCTACAATTCTAAGGTTAAGGGTCTAAGAAATGGGTTGAGAGAAGGGGGCTTAAGCCAAAGGGAATATTATATTCCTTAAAATTATAAATTATGGGATATTAATTATCCTAAGTTCCTAAGTTCCTAAGGAGGAACATATCATCCATATGGGGGTCCATGTGTGGGGCCCAAGGTATTTCACAATATGACAAGTGTCAAGTTGGGAACATGCACATAAATTTGGTGGAATATAGTTTATTTTCTCATTCATTCTTTCAACATTACATCATCTGTACTTTGCATCTGTACCTTACTACAAAGAATCCTTGGAGTGTTATCTGGGGAAGATGGGACTAAAGAAGTGAGTTTTCAGGCTCGTGTGCTATTGAAGAAGAGGTTTTTCAAGACAACGAGGACTAAAGAAGTGGTTTTTGAGGCCCGTGTGCTATTGAAGAAGTGGGTTGCCAGGCCTGTGAGCATTCTCTCTATGTGATAGAACAACTAGGGAATTGTATTCCCAAGGTGCCAAGTTGCAACTACATGGCTCTGAGACTACCTATCTGACCTGTTGTTGAAGCCCTGGAAGGGAAGTGGGGTAGATAAAGGACTATTGAGAAGAGAAGGGGAACACTTCCTGGGTTCAGAAAAACATGTGGGGAATGAGAGACTGTAGGTTGTCTGCCATATTTGGAACCTTATTTTGATCATTTGGTTGTAGACATACCTTAGCCTAGCTTAGGATTCCTTTGCTCTAGTGTATTGTTTTCCCCATATCAAGGGTGACCCACTATTGAGAGTTATGAGCAATGTGGTCTAAGGCTGGGAGTAACGTGGAAGGTCTGCAAGAAGTTGGTGTTTTATTCTTAAGAGAAGTGTCTCTCATGTTCTTGTTTTAATTAATATGGTATGAATTATGATGTTTTTGTTATGGAATCTTTGTTATAATTATGTTTATGAATTATTATTGTTAGCTTGCATAACTCTATTAATATGCATAGTTTATTGTACTTTTCAATGGTATCAGAGTATGGAATTTCCATGTGGCATCTCCTAACTTGGGGATGGGGATGTTACAAAATACCTAAGGAAGTTATTTCAGACAGAGACTCAAAGTTCACTTCAAATTTATGGAGAGTATTATTTAAAGGATTTGGTACAAATATGAAATATAGAAGAACATACCATCCATAGTTAGATGGGAAAACAAAGAGAGTCAACCAAGTGATTTAGGAAATGTTGAGAATGTATGTGATGGATAAGCCATCTAAGTGGGAATATTACATGAAATTGGTTGTGTTTTCCTATAATAATGGGTATCAAGATTCATTTAAGATGAGTCCATTTGGAGCTTTGTATGGAAGAAAATGTAATACTCCAATGAGTTGGGACAAACCAACAGACAAAGTAGTATGTGGGACAAAATTGCTCAAGGATATGGAAGACTAGATGATTAAATTAAGCAGAATTTGAAAGCAACACAAGATAGACAGAAGAGTTAATTAGATAAGAAAAGAACAACTACAGAATTTAAAGTGGGAGAGCATGTTCTTTTGAAAGTGAATCCCAAGAAGATCTCATTGAAGTTGGGCAGTTGTACAAAGGTATTAGCCAAATTTTGTATTCCATTTGAGATATTGGAAAAAATAGGGAAATTTTCATACATACTTTCATTTACTTCTTCCATGAATGTGCATAATGTATTTCATGTCTCTTTTCTAAAAAACATATGTACCTGATCCTAACCATGTTATCGATTGGAATTTGATTCAGGTGGAGCTAGAAGGAGACTCTTAGGTCCAACCGATGCGCATATTGGATAGAAAAGTCAAAATTCTCTGGAATCAAGTCATAGAACTAGTAAAATTTTAGTGGACCTACTATGGTCCTGAAGATGCTACTTGGGAGCGTGAAGATGCCATGCAGGCATAGTATCCACAACTTTTTGAAGAATTTTGAAATTTTTATTTCTATTTTGTATATGCATTGAGGATATTGCCAAAATAAGGGGGAGGGTAATGTAATACCCAAGTTTTGAGTCCCCATATTAATAATTTATTTATTTTATTTGATGAAAGGTCAGAGTGCCTGAACAATTTAAAGAGTCCAAAGTTCCTAGGAAATGTAATACTTCAAACATTGCAAATAATAAAATACATTGTTTTCTGCAAGAATGACGAGGACAAGAGTATAGGGGGATATGATTCCACAAGAGAGGGGGATAAAGGGGATAAGTATTTTTATTATATTTGATTTACCCGTCTTAGTTTTAATTGAGAAAAGTGGTTACATGAGATTCTTGGGTGAAAGGTTATGTGGTTCTTGATTTCTAGGTAAATATATAAACCCCTCTTTGGGTTGTTTGGGGGTTCAAATTTTCACTCTATCAATTGGTTAATTCATTCATTCATTCTTGTTCTTGGTTGGGACATGTGGATGAATTGCTGAGGAACGAAGCCATTATGTTTTTGGCTATAGTAATTACTAGTGTATTCTAGCCATGAATTGGTGCATGTATGTATGAGATGCATTGGCATGTGCTAAATCTTACTCACAACTACAAATATTGAGAGTCCTAACATGGAGATTCTTGAACTGATGCACTAAAGCCCTCGAAAGAAGTGGTCATCCTGAGGGACTGTGTGGTAGTGAAGGGGAGTCATTTTCTTTTGGTGGTGTAGGCTGGAGAGAAGAGAGATGGTGTACTTTGGATTGTTGTGTGTTGAGAAAAATATTAAAGCTTGAGTGCTAATGAGTTTAGGAAGCTAAGTGTCACTCTAGAACCCATCCTTGTGGATTCATGGCCCTGGCTCACGGATGACATGTTGTTGAGACTTGGAACAACAATGTCCAAGGTTGGGTGGAACGTCCTTGGTCTACATCCAGTTGGTGATTGGTTTTATTAAATACAAATTTTGTGTATCATGTGTTTCTATTCTAGTATATTTATTTCCACGATGTATTGATTATTATCCCTGAGATATGTATTTTTAATGTGGCTACCTACTAGTTATTGTTGTGCATGGAATAATTAAGAAATATTTTTAAGTCTAGCATGAATCTTGAGTATTGTATTCATGGTTATTTCATTTCTTTCATGATTCTTTATTAATTAATTGCTTTTAGAATTCAAAATCAGTTCTTGAAGTGCAATTTGAAGTAGTGTGGCCAACCTACTGGTGGTTGGGTATGTTACAAGATCTCTGATATTTGGCTCTAGGTTTGCATGTATTTTTAGTGGTAGGTATGGAGTCAGATCTTAGCATGGTGGATAGTTTGTACTCTGAGGTACCTTTTCTTCGTTCGAGTTTCAAATCCCTAGTTAACAATTCCCTTCAGAAATTATCCTGGTTGATTCAAAATGTTTGTGCAATCCCTCTAGTGTCAAGATAAAATTTCAAGTCAATGTTCCTTGAATGGAGTAGCTCAACAAGTGATCACCTTGTCCTTCTTCTTCAACTTCAGATTCACTTATGAATCTTGTCTCTTCAACATTCGAAGACTCGTAATCATATAAATGTGCATTTGAGTCCTTTGATATTTGCACCTTCATCTCCATCGAGCTCTCATAGTCAAATCTCGAAGAGGAGAGGGAAAATGTAAGCAAGGATTTGAGCGCTATTTTTTTCATGGTTATCTTGGTTTATGTGATCATTTTTATCTTGGTAACCAAATTTTCCATTTGTTAAGATGGTGGCACTTTGGTTATGTGATAGTTTTCCAAGATATTTCTATAATGGTTACCATGACATTTGATGTATATGGCCTATTTCCAAAGAGTTATCTTTGTATTTTAGTTGATTTGTAAATTTTATAAGGTCCTTAATACTTGAGAATATTTTGTAATGCTATGTAGAGTGATTTTTTTAAGTGTTAAAATAGATTAAATGAATGCTTCTCCACATTTTTGGATGGTATAATCAATAACTACATTAGCATAAACTACTAATTTTTAGATAGGGGATTTGAAATAGGCTCTCGTAGACATAGAACTCTTCAAATTCCCAACAATGGTGAAATTTGGTTGTGTTGACCCTTTGGGATTAAAAATTTAAGAGGTGTTTTCAACCCTAGACAACATGTCTAGAAACGACTATGCCATTGCTTGAAGGCTATATTAGTTTTATGTCCTATCAAGTGCTATGAGGAACAGAGAGATAACTCCTAAGGTCGTGATATAAACATGCACAACTCCTCAAATAGTTCATGATAGAGACTTTCCAGGTTCCCAAAAGAGCCAATGTGCTTTATCCAACCCTATTCCTTTCATATGTAACCCCAAGGGATTGATTGGGATTTGATCTCAAGACCTCCATGAACATTCTCACAATAATATCTACCAATTGATATAACTCTTATGTTTAGCATACCTTCCTGCTAAAACAAAATTTAAAACTCCCCACACATGTAAAATAAACCAAGGGGCACAAGCCCATAATTTAGCATGCATATAAAACCATTTTTTAAAACATGAATGCAATTATTCAAGAAAAAAAAACAAATAACATTCATATAAAACTATTTACACAATGGAATTAGCATAACAAAGAATAATAGAAAACACATATATTTATAAAGTAACCAATTAGTTGTAGATGAAGGACATTCCTCTCAGCCATAGGATTCTTGTTCATATTATCTCAACAACAAGCCACCCCCAAGCTAAGGCTATGAGTCTATAAGGAGGCTCGGCCCTCTTGGTTGTCCACTCTCCACATTTAGTATCCCAAAACCCATGTTCTACTCCAACAATAGTTCCAATCCACCAACTCTCTTCCCCACAACTTGCATAACCCAAGGAATGGGATACCCCTTCATTGCACATAGTCCCACATGCATTATGACTTCCCTCTAAGGCCCCAATGCACTTCTTTGGCCATGAATCTCACAGCTGGGGACTCCATGAACTCTCAACTACTCCACGAGTGTGTTGGATTACTGAGAGGGGGGGTGAATCAGTAATAGAGAAATCTTATTCTTTTTAAACATAAAATGCAAGTGTTATATTAATGTAGCATTATCATCCACTAGTTTCAGAGTAAATAAACAATCAACAAATGAAAAATCATACATATACACAGTACACCATTGTTTTACGTGGAAACCCCAAGTGGGAGAAAACCACAAAATGATTTTTCTTATATGTATTTAAAAATTACATTCATTGGAAGCACCAACTTCCTTTGTTTTCCAGCTCCAACTGGAAGGAGGCTCCAATCCCCTATTTTCTTAGGCTACAACTTGAGGGAAGCTTTAACTCCCCAATTCTCTGGCTACAACTAGAAGGAGGCTACAATCCCCCATGTTCTCTGGCTACAACCACCTGTCCTTTCCCCATCCAACCGCCATGTCGTAGAAATAGAATGATAGAACCATTGTCACACTATCATTGTGAAATATATTGTTGTAAATCTGTACCAATCATACTACACCAAACAACTTGTAACAACATGTACCAAAGAACCTGTAATCAACTTTTACCATAAACAAGTGCATCAACCATGCACCAACCTGTACCTAAAAATGTACCATCAACGAGTGAACCAACCATGCACCAAATATGTACCAAATATGTACCAATCATGCATCAAATACACATAAACTATGACTCATCAATATGTACCAACATCATCAACTATACACCTCATGTATGTGCCAACTCATAAACTACTTGTCTCAACCATGTACCCAACATGTACCTCAACCAAAATCCCTCATCAATTTAATCATACAAATCTGATTTGTAACTCTATAATAGACCTGGTGTATATGATCACATACTTGAAAACCTTCCTTAACTTTAACAATAAGAGACTAGCATTTTCATCAAACTTTATTTTAGTCTCACATGACTAATTTTGGATTAGTCAACAACCCTCACTTGAAATAATCATACTATGTACCTGTACTGAATAAATATCTAAATATAGTACACAATGTTCTTCAGTGTATTTTATGCAATTCCTCCAAGTTTCACTACTTGGAACCTCTCAGAAAAGGATTTATAGAAAAAAATGGCATACCTTGTTGAATTATGGTTTATTCTAGAGAGAAAAATTGTGGAGGGTGCCTCACACAGAATATTTGTTGTATGGATTTGAACATGGTACATAGAATATTACAGACTTTACTCTAACCAATACATTTGGTCTTACTGAATTTGGATCTGTTATGAAGAAGTTATGAATCTTCTACCCGAAACACTTGTTTTAGACTAGTTTCACGACTAGCCACAAACCCTATTTTCCACAGAGTGTAAATCCAAAAATACAACGACCCACAAGATGAAAAATTTATCAAAGCTACTTGGATATGTTTCCTCAACGAACTCCATATTTCATGGTTTTAATCATTCTAGAAAAAAAATTATTGTGAAAATGGTGAGATGACTTATAAATAACATACCGTAGAAAGCATCATCAAAAGAATTTATCCTCCCTTGAATTTTATCCTTCTTTACTTCACCTTCCCTCTGAAATTCGCCTTATATATCCTTTGGTTATCTCAATCACTTTTAGATATTCAATATGCTCAAGTGTAATTAAATGAGAGACTCTTTCCTCTTATTTATACTTTTATGTAGCTTCCTCAAGGGATTACCTTCTAACCATCTTAAACCACTTTTCTTATTTTAGGGCCTAACCACTTGTCCACTTAGTAATTTCTCCATTAACTTTATTATTTAAATAATTTATTTTGTATCTAATTTGACTTATATTACACTCATAACTTCACTTTATTATTTAAATAATTTATTCTTTGCAACCACTTTGACTACATCTTAAACCACTTTCCTTATTTTAGGGCTAACCCACTTCTAACCATTTGTCCACTTAGTAATTTCTCCATTAAATTTATTATTTAAACAATTTCTTTTGTATCCACTTTGACTTATAGTACACTCATCACTTCACTTATTTATTTAAATATTTTTTTCTTTGCAACCACTTTAACTACATTGACCTTTTGAGGCTTCTAGATGACTCATGAGGGTTCTCCAACTTCACATGGTCATAATTATCTAACCGTGAAGTGTTATGTGACGTTCCACATACCACTGGAAATGGCATGACATGTAATATCCATATGTAATAGTCTTACCTTCAAATATATTAAAACTCATACCATTATACATCAAACAAACTTGGGTCCATTACCCAAACCTTTTTGCTACCGGAATTCACTACCAGACTTTCTTCAAGGGTTGACATCAATGAAAACCAACCCAAATAATCAACAATCTCCCCCTTTGGCATTGATCGAAACACTCTAATGCAATACTGAATTCATATCACTCATTCTCCCCCTATGACCATCACTCTCCCTAGAACCATGCCTCTGTTCTCTTTCTCCAAGAATTTACCTTTGCATCTGATAAATCTCCCCCCCCTTTGTCATCAATGGAAAATGTATCTTTCCATTAGGGGCTGCTTCCTCTGACTGAAATCTTCCTGAAACTGATCTTCCAACCTGAACTTTCCTCTTTATGGTGATTCCTCATGTAAATATAAGACATATACTATAAGCATTCAAAAGCATTCATTTTGGAGTATAAATTACTCCAAGTCTTTGGAAAAGATACTCAAAGGATTCCTGTGGAAGTGGTTTTGTAAAGATGTTTGCCACTTTCTCTTTTGTTCCCACATATTCAACTCTAATGTTCTTCTCTGCAACATGTTCCTGTAGAAAGTTATACTTGATTGGAATGTGTTTCGTCTTGGAGTGCATCACTGGATTCTTTGAGATATTGATGGTGCTTGTATTATAACAATATATTGGAATGGGCTCATCATACTCAACCTGTATATCTGTCAAAGTTTGTTTCATCCATAGAACTTGAGTACAACATCTTGTTGCTACAATATACTTTGCTTCAGTTGTAGATAAATATACTGATGATTGTTTCTTTCTTAACCAAGATACTAAACACTCACCCAAGTAGAATGCTTCTCCACTGGTTCTTTGTCAGTCATCAATGCAACCTACCCAATCTGCATCTGTGTAGGCAATAAGTAATAGATCCTTTCATTTTGGATACCATAATCCAAACTCTTATGTTCATTTGAGATATCTAAAAAACCTCTTCACTGCTAATACATGTGATTCCTTTGGTGTTGCTTGAAATTGTGCCAGTTGTCCAACTGCCTGCATTACATCTAGTCTAGATGTTGTCACATATAGTAAGCTACCAATTTCCTCTGGTCTGTAGACTTTGAATCATCATCATTTCTCAACTTGCAACTGGTTTGCATAGGAGTGGTAACTGGTTTGCAATCTTCCATTCCGAATATCTTTAGCATTTCTCTAATATACTTAGTTTGAGAAATAAAAATTCCTCAGTTTCTTTGACGTATCTGAAGACTTAGAAAGAAGGATAGTTCTCTGAGTAATGGCATTTCAATTTTATTATGCATATCCTTTGTAAATTTATGGCTTAACCTGTCATCAATACTTCCAAAAATAATATCATCAACATAAACTTCAATTAATAAAATACCATCTTGAGTTACCTTGATATATAGGTTGTTGTCTACACTTCCTTTTCTGAACCCTACCTGCTATATATATTTATCCAGTCTAGAGTACCATGCTCTAGGAGCTTGTTTTAGACCATACAAGGCCTTCTTCAATTTACACACATAATTTGTGTTCTCTGACAACTGAAATCCTTCCAGTTGTTCAATTTAGACTTCTTCTTCAAGTTCCCCATTCAGAAAGGATGATTTCACATCCATATGATACACTTTAATATTCTTGGAGCATGCATAAGCTAAGAGCAATCATATTTCTTCCATTCTAGAAACTAGGGAAAATGTCTCTTCAAAGTCGATTCCTTCAACTCGGCGTATCCTTTACATACCAATATAGCTTTGTTCCTTGTAATCTGTCCATCTTCATTCAATTTCTTTCTGAAAAACCACTTTGTGCCAATCACATTCTTATTCTTTGGTCTTGGAACCAATTCCCAAGTGTCATTCTTCTCTATTTGATCCAATTATTCATCCATGGCCTTAGTCCATAATTCATCCTTCCTGGCCTCTTCAAAATGGATTGGTTCAATTGTAGATAAGAGTGTTAGGTGTGTTTGTTCTGGTGAACAGATTCTTCTTCTAGTCTCAGCTCCTGCATCTTTGTTTTTGATAATATGAGCTGAAGGATGATTCTTGTATACTCATTTTCTAGGTGTCTTTGGAGGCACTTGTTGAACTTTATCTTCTACTTATGTCTGATCCTTTTCATCTTCCCCTTCTAATTCTTCTTCATCTTTTGATTCTTCTTCGTAAATTTGTTCCATTGATTCATTTTCTTCTTTCTTTAATTCTTGTCCACATGTTTCATCAATTGTTACATTGATGCTTTCCACAACTTTGTTCAACCTCAAATTGTAACACTTGTATGATTTCCTTGTACTTGAGTAACCAACAAGTACTCCTTTGTCGACATGAGAGTCAAACTTTCCCATTATACCATCTTCTCTTTTGATGTATCATTTTCTTCCAAATACTCTGAAGTGTTTCACATTTGTTGCTATTCCTTTCCATAGCTTGTAGGGAGTTTTTTCATTGTTGTTTCTAAGCATTACTGTGTTTTGAATGTGAACTAATGTATGCACTACATGTGTCCAAAAAATATCTATCGATTTGGAATCCATTATCATTGTTCGAGTCATTTCCTGTGTAATTAACATCCATACTGTTCCTTTGTCTTTGAACCACTCTCTGAACCAATCTATGAATCCATGTTCACGTCCACTGTCATATATATATCCAAACCTTCTAAATGTTATTACAAATCCATCTCTATCCATACTATCCAAGACTCTACTACACAATTGTCCATAATGTTGACCCATTTATTACTATACTATCATGAATTCTTCACTACTATGACTGATTAATATTTCAAATTGTACTTATGCTAATTGACTTCTCTGGATCTGTCTACTCAAACATTGCAAGCTACTCGAAGGATGGTTCATTGGTCAATCACAGCTATCTCATAGACCCCCCCGGTCTAATATTCATATTACCTGGGAGTCTCTAAGTTGGATGGCTTAGAAAAAATTCATGCTCTGATGTGTATTCATCATCATCTTCATTAGTAGATTCATAATCTATCTGAGCTCTGACTTGTTTCTTTTTGTTTGTGGATTCATCCTTCACTACAATGCCTGAAAGTACAATCTCTTGAACCTGTTCCTTATTTACCTATCCTTCTTTTCTTTCAGTTATTTTCCAAACCTTTATGTATCTGACATCTTTATTTTTCTCTATATAATTTTCTTCATCTCGTCCTATTGCCAATATTACGATCTCTAGGACCTGGTATTTGTTCACATGTTATTCGTGTTTTCTTATCCATACTTTCTTATATCTGATATTAGTTTTCTCTTTCATGGAAGTATCGATCATTCTTCTACAATCACTAGCTATGTGTCCATAGTTATAACATTTGTAACTTTCAATGTTACGTGGGGCCACATAGGCATTTCTTGCTTGAACATTTCTTTTATAATCCTTGTAATTTGCAACCTTATGTCCAAAATCAGTACAATAAAAATAATTACCATAAAACAAATTTGCATACTTGGGAGTGAATGATCTTCTTTGTGATGCAGTCCTTCTGAATTTCTTCCTTTACTGATCATGATCATGATTGAAGCTTCTGTGTGGCTTGAACATGGATGATCCTCTTGAAGATGTACCCTTATTAGTTTTCTTAGATTTTGGTTGACCATGATTCCTTCCTTTGAGTATTTCTACATAACTCTTTCTCTTTTCTTCATTCTTATTTTCTAGCAACCTAGAGTGCTTCTCTTCATTCTCTACAACTGATAGAGATGTTTCTGTCTCTTCAATGTTCTTTTTGAGCTTGACGATTTTACTTCTCAATGTGACAACTTGTTCTTCAAGATTCTCAACCTCTTCTTCTTTGTTTAATATTTGAGACTTCATGAATTCTTTTGTTCTCTTCGTTTCTTCAAGATAAATTTTTAAAATGATTATTTCTTCTTCAAGTACTTTCTCTTCTTGACCAAACTCTGAATCAAGATTGTTTAGATCATTAGTTCTTTCCTTTATATGATCTATCAATATCTTCACTCTCATTTCTACTTCTTTCTTATGTGCTACTATGTTGGCTTCCAAATACTATTTTTAATATTTAATATTTTCTTTGATCTTTCTGGCTTCTTCTAGCTGAGTTCTTAAGTTCTTGATGATCTGTTGGGCTTCTTCAAAAGTGTGAGAACTTTCCTTTTGTTTCATCAATTCTTTATTGAGTTTCTTGTTTTCTTCTCTTCTTTTCTTAGTTCATCTAAAGCACTGATCAATTCTTCTTCATAATTGTCCTCTTTTTCAATTAGTTTTTTTGTCTCATTTCCTTCATGGAATTCTATTTCAAGATGTCCACGTTTTTCATAATTAAATAAAAAAAACATACCTATGTTGATTATGTACTCTTCATCTTTTGAATTTGTTTGACATGGTGAACACATTTCTTCTTGATATGTACCTACATCTTCTTTGGCATTTTCTGAATCTAGGATGGGTGAATAATATATGTCATATAACTTACCCCAAAGTTCTTTCGTTAATGAGAATTTACCAACCTTTTCTCTTACGGGATTAGGTAATCCTTCCCAAATGAAATCCATTGTTATTTTGTTGTTCTTCTTCAATTTCTTCTTGGCTACAGTCTTTTCCCTTTTTTAACTATCATATCTTGTAAAGACGGATAGCCAAATATAATACCCCTATGCCTCTAAAAACACTTTCGTCCTTCCACTCCATATATCATACTTTAAACCATTCTGACCATTAAACATATGGTACTCCATTCTTAGAATAATCCATGATCTCCTTCCAGTGGTTAAACTGTTTCCTGAAGGAACCTGTTATGATTCCAATTGTTGGATTATTGAGAGGGGTAGTGAATCAATAATAGAGAAATCTAATCATTTTTAACCATAAAATGAAAGTGTTATATCAATGTAGCATTATCATCCAATAGTTTTAGAGTAAATAAACAATGAACAAATGAGCAATCATACACATACACAGTACACTAGTGTTTTATGTGGAAACCCAAAGGGGGAGAAAACCACATAATGTTTTTCTTATATGTATTTAAGAATTAAATTCATTGGAAGCACCAACTTCTTTTGTTTTCCAGATGCAATTGGAAGGAGGCTCCAACCCCCTAGTTTCTCAGCCTACAACCTGAGAGAAGCTACAACTCCCCAATTCTATGGTTACAACCAGAAGGAGGCTACAACCCCCTATGTTATTCGGATACAACCGGAAGGTAGATACAACCACCTATCCTTGCCTCGTCTAACTTCCCTATCGTAGAAGTTGAATGATGGAACCACTATCACACTATCACTGAGAGATATACTATTGTAAACCTGTACCAATCAACCTGCACCAAACAACCCATAAAAACTTGTACCAAACAATCTGTAATCAACCTGTACCATAAACAAGTGCATCAACCATGCACCAACCTGTACATCGACCTGTACCATCAACGAGTGCATCGACCATGCACCAAATATGTACCAATCATGCATCAAATACACATAAACTATGACTCATCAAGATGTACCAGTTGTAAAGCCCTTCATTAGGGATTCAATGTTAAATGGTAAATTTGTAATCTAAATTACTTTTCTTTTCTTGAAAGATTCCTTATGAACAAGTTTATGTTGTATTTTTGTTCGCATGACATCTAATTTCTATTTTTGTTTGCATTACAACAAATCTATTTAATTTATGTTGAAGTTCTAGAAAATTAATCAGTTAAATATCAAATTCTCAAATTATATAGTGAAAAATAGTCACAAAATAGATTACACAATACATTACACATTTTCAATACATATATACATATCATAACTTTCATTCAGAACAAAATTGTATACTAGTAAAATACCTCTTGAAGAAGAAGTTTGTCCCTTTCATTCTTGTTGTTGCTAACTACTTGAACTGCCTGAAAATTGCTTGAAACTGCCTGAAAACTTAATCTTTTCCTCCCAGCCAGCTAGGAACAGAGCCTCTCCGGCTCCCTAGCTCCAGTAATCCTCGTGGTTTCCTGGTCCTCGAGCCCAAAATTCCCAGCAACAACAGTGCCCTATGAGAGTTTACCAAAACCATTTCTCCAATTTCCTCCTCCTCCTCCTCCTCCTCCCTCTTAGAAATTCATAAATCTCCAAACATAAATAATATGCCTCTTCCAAGTCCTCCCCTTCTTTCTTATCCTCCTCTCTCAAATCCCCCTCATTAAATCTCAACCACCTTATCCCCCCATTAATTCTCAACAACCTTATCCCTCCATTAATTACTTCACCCACCTTTTAATAATAAAATAATAAAGACTCACTAATATTGTTGGAGTTATTTCACACACACCTAGGATTTCTTTTTCCTAAGGTTTTTATTTGTTTATTAGTCATAATTAGTTATTATCCAGTCTCCTATATTTTATGAGAGAATATTCCACCTGGAGAATATTCTCTTTCAGTTCACACTTTAGTTTGACTAGTTGAGTTGAGTTTAGATGTTGCATTGGGATCATCACCATGATAATTTGACCTTGCCTTGGTATCATCGCCAGAGTGGCACATTAGCCTTGATTCCTTGAGTTAACTCCTCACTACTTTCTATTCAATCCGTTAATATTTTCCTTGAGTTAACTCCTCACTTTTCCCTTCATTATTATTCACATTTCATCGCCTCATTAACCTTTCATGACATCATTTCCATAAATATACTTGGGTGTCACCTTATTGTTCTCCACTTTATTCATTTTAGTATTTAAAAGGAATTTGTGATTAAATGTTAGAAAATTGACATGTTTTCATATATATCTCAAATATGTGTGAGCTTTGTAATGTTTAGGAATATGTGAAGGATTAATTCAAAGGACTTCTCGAATACTTCCTCCACCATTTCAATATTTGAGGAAATAATTCAAGCCCATTCCACAGCTGAGAGAAGATCTTGGAGATTTAGTTGGAATATCTTATCCAAGATATATGAGGGAATATGTGTGAGGATTTGAAGGGATTATATTTTGTAATAATGGGGAAATGGGTTGAGATAAAGCTGGATATGTAATAATGAATGGTTATCTTATCTTCAAAGACTCTCATGTATAAAAGAGTGTTCTCTCTTGATGAGAATTCAATTAGAACAATTAAATTCAATGGAGTTGTAAGTAGAATTAGAGTTGTCATTAGAGGATTGAAGAAAGGGATTCTTAGCTTTGATTCATGGTTTGGTTTCCATGCTTTCATTATTACGATTATGAAAATTGATTTGATTATTGAATGTAAGATTTTTTCATTGCGGAGAGCTCTCATGTGTTGTTGTACCATTTAACTCATATGTTATACTTTTGGATTAGGGGTAGATCAATATCGCAGTAATTATAATCCTTTTCTTCAAATGTTATATCAATGTAGAATTATTATCAATAATGAGTGGTAATAAATAAACAATCACACATACCGCGATTACACCGGTGTTTTATGGAAACCCAAATGGGAGAAAACCATGGAATGATTTTTTTCTTATATGTCTTGAAAATTACATTCGTTGGAAACACCAACCTTTGTTTTCAAATTTTTGTAACTAGAAGGCTCCAACCTAGTTTCTGGGGCGGCTTTACAACCTCTTAGAGCTCCAACTCCCAAATCTCTAACAGCTACAACTAGAGGAGGCTACAAACCCCTATATTCTACGGCTACAAATGGGCCGATTGGCTACAACTCCACGATACTTTGCCAGATCGCCACCGAGAGTGAAGTAGAATGAGTATTAAATTCTTGTCACACTATCACTATGAGATATACCAGCAAACCTATACCGATAAATTTGAACCATGAATCAACTTGTACCTCAGCCTGTGGCCAATCTATACCACAAAAAGTGCATCAACCAATGCACCAACACGCGATAAACATGTACCATAAAACAAGTGCATGCAACCATGCACCAACACATGTAATCGGCTATACCATAAACAAGTTGCATCCAACCATGTGCAAAGTGGCAAATCCATGTATGTCGAACAATGTATGTTGCCAGCGTAAATGACTCACCTGTGTGGCAATGGCATCCAGCTCATCAACTGCATTACAAAACCATGTACTCAACATGTACCTCCAACCAAAGCCCTCATCAATTTCATCACATCAAATCTGGATTTGTAGCTCGTAATGAATTTTGGTATGATCCGCATTCATGAGCAACTATGTACCATAAAGGCTTGTTTCATCAAACTTTTCTTTGGTCTCACGTACTAGTTTTGGATTAGTCAACAACCCTAACTTGAAGTAATGTAAATTTGAACTATAGCAATGTATAAAGTTATGAAAATTATATACAATGTTTTTCAGTTTTTTGTCGTGATAAAATTGGAACTACTTGGATCCTCTCATATAAGGAGTTATAGTAAAAATGACGTACCTTGTTGAATTCACAAACTTTATTCTATGAAGGCGACATTGTGGAAGTGCCTTAAAATATTTGGTGAAATGATCTGAGAATTGTTACGGAATACCCTCAATGGTACTTAACCAACATAGTGGTATCGTAGGAATTTGGATCTGGTATGAGAAGAAGTTATGACGTTTTTTCCCAAAACGATTTTATTCGTTTCGGAATGAAGCCACAAACCCTATTTTCCATGAGTGTAACTCCAAAATACAATGACCAAGATGAATTTTTTATACGGATATTTGTATATGTTTTCTCACTTTTATATTAATTTCAGAATCTGAAGCATTATATAAAAAGCGTTAGCAGTGAAAATGGTGAGATGACCTGAAAATAACACCTTATTAAGAAAGCACCATCAAAATTTATCCTTCCTTGCATTTCGGCCTTCTTTTCTTTACTTTCCTCAGGAATTTTGGCTTAGATATCATTTGTATACCTCAGGACACCTATAGATATTCAATATTATTCTCAATTTGTTTCCAAAGAGAGGGAGCCTTGCCTCTTATTTATACTCTCAGTAGCTTCCTTAAAAACATCTTCTAGGTCCACTTGGCCCCACTTTCCTTATTGGGGTTGGGTCCACTTAATTTCTCCATTAAAATTGTGTGCAAATAATTTATTTTTTTTTATTACTTTAATTATATTTTTACTCATCCCTTCACTTTATTATTTACCTTTTAAAATATCTTAAACCACTTTGATTACTTTGACCTTTTGGGGCTTCTAGATCACATATGAGGGGTCCTCCAACCCGTGAGGGGCCTTTCATAGGCAGTATGTGACGTTCTTATACCTATTCTTCGTAGAGAATATTATTATCTTAAAATATATCACTGCTTATATCGTTACCCATCAAACAAACTTGGGTCCCATTACCCAAACACAGGTCAACTTCTCATATACATAACTCTCTCTAACCGTGAGGAATTAAAAGACGTTCCACATACCACGGAAATGACAGCGACAAGCACTATCCACATGGGATATTTTACCTGACAATTTCACTTTCCCTTCATCTCATTATTCCTCAATTAATCATGGGTTCTCTTACTCCCACAAAGTGCTTTTAGTGAGGCTGCCTATATAAGGGGACCACTTTGGAGTTCATCCTTATTTACTTCTCATCAACCATGAAAAAAATGGCCGGAACCATGTTTGCAGCTAAAACTTCTTGGATTGCATTTTGGCCTTTGTGATGGGTCTTTTCCTACAAAGGTTGGCTATCAATGACAATGACCGCCAATCGACGATCCTGGCGTTGATGGTGGCACTCGTTAACGGCAGAATCATATCATTCTGCTCACCGTGAAACCATGCCTCTGTCCTCGTGAAATCTCTCCCTTTTGTCATCAGTGGAAGGGTTATCTTTCCATCACGGGGTTTCTCCCCACGATCCTCTTATGGTTCTTCCTCACGAACATCTAAGACATATGATGATAAGCATTCAAAGCATTCATTTTTGGAGTATAAAATAGCTCAGAGTCTTTGAAGAGAGATATTCAAAGTCTTCGTGGAGTGGTTTTGTGGATAATGCGCCTTGTTTAACTTTGTTGCCCATGCTCAACTTTGATGTTGGCGACTGTTCCGTTAGAAGTGATGCCAGTTGGATATTAGCGGTCTTGGGTCTCGCGGGGTTTTAGATACTCATGGCACTTGTATTGTCACAATGTATTGGAATGGGCTTATCATACTCCGCATTGTGTATATCGTCGAAGTTGTTTTCGTCAAAGAACACAGTGTTAACGGCATGTTCTTTTGCTCTGATATTCTTCGGCTATAGATAGAGATACCAATGATTGTTTTCTTGCTTATCCATGATGCAAATACTCACTAGAATTAGGCAATTGCTCAGCGGTGCTTGGTTGGTCGATAATAGAAACACCTTAATCACACGCATGTGGGCCATGGTGATGGATCTTTGCTTTTGGACTGCCGCGATGAAGCTCTTCTATTCCTTTGAGATATCGAAGATCATACTACGCTAATATGTGATTGTCATTTGATGCTACTTGAAGCGGTGCCGTAGCGTCCAAATGCACGATTGTCGAAGATACGGATGTTGTCACATATAGTAGGTTGCCAATCATTGACCTATATTTCGAGTCGTGAACTGAATCATCATCTTTGCTCAACTTACAAATGGGTTGCATGGGAGTGATAACTAATTTTAAATGTTATTCGAACCTGCGGATTTCGATATACTTGGTTTGAGAAATAAAAATTCATGGTTTCTTTGGTATTATAGTTCGGAGGGGATAGTTCTCAAGTAATGACATTTCAAATTCACTCTACATGTCTTTGCAAATTTAGAAACAACCTATCATCATCACTACCAAAAATAATATCATCAACATAAACTTCAATTAATAAAACATTGCCTTGACTTACCTTGATGTAGGGTTGTTGTATGCACTTCCTTTCTGAACCACCCTACGCAAATGCATCATCCGGTCGGGTACCAATATACAGACGGTTTTAGATCGCCCTGAGGCCTTCTTTAATTTTACACATAGTCGTGTTCTCGATAGCCCAGAAATCGCCACGGTTGTTCAATGTGAACTGCCTTCAAGTTTCCCATTCAGAAGAGTTGATTTTACATCCATTATGATATACTTTAACATTTTGGAGCAATGCATAAAGCTAAAAAGCGAGGATTACTTCCATTCGGCAAGCTTGGGGCTATGTCTTTCAAAATTGATTCCTTCAATCGTGCATATCCTTTACAACACCAATCTAGCTTTGTTCCTTGCTTAACCTATCTCCATCTTCATTCAATTTATTCACGAAAACCGACTTTGTCAGATCCGCATTCTTATTCTTTGGTCTTGGATAATAGCCAATTCCCAGGGATAATTTTCTCTATTTAAGTCAATTCTTCATCCATGGCCTTATTCAAAATTCATCCTTTATGGCCTATTCAATGGGTTTGGGTTCAATTGTGAATGGATTAACTGGGTGTGTTTGTTCAAGTGAATGGATTTATTTTCTTCTAGCCTCAACTCCGCATCTTTGTTTCAATAATCCGATCGGAAGGATGATTCTTCTGTACTCTTTTACTGGGTGTATTTGGAGATACTTGCTAAACTGCTCTTCCTTCTATCGGATTATCTTCATCTTCATCTTCATCTTCATCTTCTTCTTCTTTTCATACTTCTTCTTTCAAAGTTGTTTGATGATTTGTTTTCTTCTTTCTTTGATTCTAGATCTACTGTTTCATCAATTTATGTTGATGCTTTCCACAACTTTGTTTAATCTTAGATTAGCTGCCTTGTATGTAACATTTTGTACTTAAGTAACCAACAAATATTCATTGTTTGCATGAGAGTCAAACTTTCCCATTATCGCATGTTCTCTTTTGATGTAGCATTTGCTTCCAAAGCTTCGGGGTGCTTCACATTTTCGGTCTTCCTTTCCATGGCTCGTTATGGAGTTTTATCGGTGTTGTTTATAAGCATTACTCTGTTTTTAATTTGAACAGTTGTATGCACTGCATGTGTCAAAAATATCGTCAAAATTTGAATCCATTATCATTTTTTTTGAGCCATTTCTTGTATTGTCCTATTCTTTCTTAACAACTCCATTATGTTGGGGTGTCCTAATTGACGGAGAAATTGCCTTTTAATTCATGATTAGTAGTCCATAAATTACTTTGGGGTGAATTCTCCTCCATTATCAATCTTAAAATTTTATTCTTGAATCCATCATTTTCAACCATTTCCTTGTAGATCTTGGGAATTTTCAAAGCTACAGTTTGTTCTTGAGAAGCAAACTGTAGTCATTCTTTATAATCATCAACTAATAACGCCATTATCTCTCACCTTTTAAGCCTTTTTGTGTAGTTGGTCCAACTAGATCGGGTATGCACAATTTCAGTGGTTTTGTTGTTGAATATTCCTTTGATTTGAACCTAGTGCTTTGTTTACACTTTCCTTGTTGGCAATGCTTGCATAAAGTGTTGGTTGGTTTCATGATCACGGGGAATTTATTTAATTGCTTCTATTTTTCTTGACTTTGACAAGGTTATCAAATGCATGTGATCCATTCTTCCATGCGGCTTAGCTTTTCATCTTCCTTTCCTAGACAACACTTTTCATTTCAATTTAAACAACATATATGTTGCTTGAAGTTCTTCATTTTATTAGCGACCAATTTCCACTGAACCTTCTTTTCTTATCCTCACAATTTTAGTAGATGAAAGTAACTTTATGTCCTTGGTGCGTTTGACTCATACTTAAAATATTATGTTTCATATGTTCTACTAGTTGAACATTTTCTTCCTTTTCATTCTTGTTTAATTGAGTGCCTTTTCAATGATTTGTATGAATCATCTGTTTCAAAGGTAGATCCATCTCTTTCCTCTCATAATCTTGAAACTTGTCTCTATCACTGTCATGTGTTTTGAACATCCTTTGTCAACATATAATAAGCTTCTTCTGTTTAGCTTGTAGGTGACTATGCATTCTTCATTGCTATATTGATGTTTCTTTCTTTATCCATGTCATTTTAAATTCTTGTTTGCTGACTCTGTTGAGGTTCTTTAGGAGGAATTTTCATTACGCAATTTTGGCCATGTGTCCCAAAATTGTTACATTTAACCAACATTCCACTTGATTGCTCAAGGTCAAACCAGTTGTAACTTATTCTACACGTGTTCACTGGGTCTTCTTGAATAACCTCTTTGTGGCTCGAAGTGAGTTATTGTTCTATTATTAGCTACGCAATTTACAACTTATGTCAAAATTATTACAAGCATAACATAAACCAAAAATATAGTTTGTCTAGGGTAGTTGAAGATCTTATGAAGAAGGGATTTCTTATGAATCCTTCTTCTTCTTGAACCCTATCTATCATTTGTTGATTAATCACGAATCTTCTTGGTGGAGGAATATCCATGTATCTTCCTTGTATATCTTTTTATCCCCTTTGATTGACTACATAACTTTTTGGTTGTTTCTTGTTTTTTTGTTTTAGAGCTTGATCCCTTTCTATTTGATTGTATCAAGTCCGAACTTGTCAAGATAATATTTTGACGCCCAATAATGTCATCCAGAACTTTTGAGCTATTACGCATATTTTTCTTTTGAATATCCTTTCTTAGTGTGACAATCTCCACTTCGGGGTTTCCAATGATCACATCCTTTCCTTCTAGTTGTTTAGGTGATTCTTTAATTCTTTTTATCTTCTTCTATTTGAACCTTCAGATTTTTGATCGATTTTTCCTAGTTCTTGAGTGTCTTTTTCTTATCTAGTTTTGCTGTAGTTTGTTTCTTCTTTTCTCTTACGATAACTTCTATGGCACTCATTGAATTCTTCGGAGAGTCAACTTACGCCTCTTCAATTTCTTCTTCATATGCTTCTTCATATTCTTCTTTGAGTCTTCTTTATAGAGTCTTCTCATGCATGAATAGAACTCTCTCCCTGTTTCTTTGTCATGACTTCATCTTCATCACGATGATAGAGATGTACCTCTGTACCACCGTTGGTTCCCTTGTTGGAATTATTTTTGTGAAGTTGGCCACTTCTTCATCATCTTCGAGACATAGCTGCTACTTATATATTCTTCTTGTTCCTTTCTTTTTCTTTGATATTTGGATGCTGGAGCTGCTAACATCTAGATTTTCCTCTTGGGTTTCCTGTATCTCATATCTTTGTGAAGATTCTATGCGGTTCATCCATGCTTATTGAGTTTAGATAAGAATATTTCTATTGTTGATATCTTAGGGTTGAATCTCGTGGGAAGAGATCTTAGTACCTTTGAACAATTACAAAATTCTTTGATTTCTTCTCCCAAATCCTATGATTGCATTCACTGTCGACCTCGTAAGAAGTAGGCTGCGATATCTTCATCTTCTTCATTTTTAGTTGTTCGAATTGACCTCTGTATGTTTTAAGCTTTGTTGCTTTGATTTTTTTTGAATCTCCTTCATAAATGGCTGATCGGTCCAAATCTCTTTAACTTAGTTTACAATATTACAACTTTTGAATACCATTATCCTGAGACCATTCAAAGTTTGACTTTGAATCCTTCATAAATATTTGACGTGTCCAAAATTTCTTTAGTGGATTTACAATGCAACTTTGGTGAATACCGTATCAGAGACCATTCAAAAGTTCATTTTATGGCTTTGGAATTATTCTCCATAGAGTTCCTTCTTTGTCACTTGTTGGTTAGGCCCCATTGGTGATGTGTATCCATCTACAATTGATTGTAAACTTGAAATCCCTATGATTGTATATATGCCTTCATCCTTATGCTCCAAAACCACGATGTCCATCAATATAATTTATTCCATTTTACTTGGTACTCTCCATGATCTACCTTTAAAAGCGCTTTTTGGAAGGAATTTTGCTCATTACCAATTTGGATTACTAAGAGGGTGGGTAATAATGTGAGTATAATCCTTTTCTTCAAATGTTATATCAATGTAGAATTATTATCCAATAATGAGCATTAATAAATAAACAATCACACATACGGTACACCATTGTTGTTTTACGTGGGAATAAATCGGGAAAACATGGAATGCTTTTTTTCTTATATGTCTTGAAGAATTACACATTTCATTGGAAGCACCAACTTCCTTTGTTTTCGACTGGCGGAGGCTCCAACTATTTTCTCGGGCTACATGTAGCTTTGAAGGGAAGCTCCAACTCCCCAAATGGTGCTACAACCCCATTTGTTCTCGGCTGTGGCGGAGGTGGCTACAACCACTGTCCACGCGATCATGCCACCACAGGTAGAAATTAGTAGTATGATGGAACCATTTTCAACCTTTCACTTTGAGATATACAACTGTAAACATGTACCAATAAAATCTGAACCATGCATAAACAATACATCAACCTGTACCTAAACATGTAATAAACCTGTACCAAAAAAAAGTGCAACAACCATGCAACAACTTGTAATCAACATGTACCATAAACAAGTGCATCAACCATGCACCAACACGTAATCAACCTATACCATGACAAATTACATCAACCATTATGTGCCAGTATGTACCAATCATGTTTCAAATGCTCATCAAGCGTGACTCATCAGTAATAACCAACATCATCAACTATACACTTACCTCGTAGCGTATTAGTAACTCATCGACTGCGTGCCAACCACGTAGCCTCAACATGTACCTCAATAAGAATCTCATCGGGCATCATCCAAATCCTGATTTCTAGATTTAGTAATGAACTGGTGTATATGATCACATTCCTTGCAAACCTTCCTTAACTTTAAAAGCAAAAAACTAGCATTTTCATCAAACTTTTCTATTTTAGTCTCACGTACCTAGTTTTGGATTAGTCAACAACCTAGCGAGTAATCACTGTTGTAATGTTATTGTGTTTTATGCAATTCTTCAAATTGGCACTACTTGGAACCTCTCATAAAGGGAGTTATAGCCGAAAATGGCATACCTTGCTGAATTAAAACTTATTCTAGAGGCGACCTTCTAGGCGATGCCCACAAATATTTGATGAAATGATTGGGGGTGGTACACATGGGAGATACTAAATGCGTACCCTAACCAACATAATTAGTTCTCACTAAATTTGGATCTGTTATGAAGAGTTATGGCGTTTTTACCGAAACACCTATTTTAGACTAGTTTGGGTCGATACAAACACTATTTTTCACGGAGTGTATCTCCCAAACTCAAGCGACCCACAAGCTGAATTTTTAACGGAGTAATACTTGGATATGTTTTTCTCACTTGCATAGACATTTCAATTGGAAGGAATTATAGAAAAAGTTATAGAAAGATTTGAGATGACGAAATAACATACCTTAGAAATCACCATCAAAGAAATTTATCCTTCCTTGCATTTTGACCTTCTTTTCTTCACTTTTCCTCGAATTTCAGATTAGATATCATTTGTATACCTGGAGGACACCTATAGATATTCAATATTCTCAGAGTGTGTTTCTAAATTAGAGAGCCTTGCCTCTATTTATACTCTCAAGTAGCTTCCTTAAAACATCTTCTAGGTCAGCATTTACTTTTCCTTATTTTAGGGTTTGGATTCCACTTCTAATTTCTCCATTAAATTATTATTGAAATAATTTATTTTGTATTGACTTTTAATTATAATACACTTGTCACTTCACTTTTTTGTTACCTTTTAGAAATCTGTAAACCACTTTGATTACTTTGACCTTTGGAGCTTCTAGATGACATATGGGGTCACTTAACTTGGTAAAGGGCCATGGCTCTGTCCGTGAGGGTTTATGTGGCATTCCACATACCAGAAATAGAATGACATGTACTATCCACATATAGAATAGTATTATCTGAAAATATATCGCCAACTCCTTATTGTTACCCATCAAACAAACTTAGGTCCATTACCCAAACACGGGTCTCCAACTTCTCATGGCCATAACTCTCTAACCATTGAGGGGTGTGGCGATTCCACCTTCATCCGAATGACATGACAAGAACTATCCATATGGGATATTTTCCCTGAAACAAATTCACTTTCCTTCATCTCATTATTCCACAATTAAGCGTAGGTTCTCTTACTCCTGAAAGCATCTTCGGAGACTTCTATGGGGACCACTTTGGAGTTTATACATATTTTACTTCTTAGCTATCAACCTTGACAAAAATAATGGAGTCATATTTACATCAAACACTATTGGGTCCATTACCCAAACCTTTGTGCCTCTGAGTCTTTCCTCAAGGAGGTTGGCGTCAATGACAATAATAAACCTTAATCAGCGATCACTTGCTTTTCTTTCATGTAGTTATCCATTTCGTTAATTCCTTCATGCAATTTCTCATTCCTAGATTAATTTCATTTTACGTAACTGATTAATTCAATTCCAACTAGGATGCAATTTCTCATTCCTAGATTAATTTCATTTACGCAACTAGATTAATTCAATTCCAAGTCGTGTGTTAGATTAATGATTCTATTTCAGTCATGTGTTAGATTAATGATTCAATTTTAGTTGTAGCTTAAACATTAGATTAGATTAGTCCCGCTTCAATATTGCATATACTTTGTGTGTGCTTCATCAGTTTACGAACCCCGAGTTGACAAATTATTTAGTTGGGTAAATACTTCAATGCAATTAATTCAACATTAGTTCAACCCAATGTAACGACTGTTGTTCCTTTTGTTCCGATTGTTGCTCCTTTTGCAGGTCATATTGTTCCTTTGAATAGAACAACTGTCATTCCCTTTATGATTGTTGTTCCTTTACAGGTGTTGCATCTCTGGAGGTTGGGTATTGAAAACAGAAAGTAAGAACCTACGTAGGTGACAAGTAAAACGCTTGTGCCAGTGCCTACCTTTGGTTGATGCATAGAGGTTATTTTTAGGACATCTTTAGAGCCCAACATTTTTGCGTCGTTGCCAAGGAAGCACGATGGATTGAGTTATTAGTTTCTTTTTCATTTTAATTCATGCAAGTGTGATCTAAATGTGTTGGTAAGGGGTCATAGAATCTTGTGACAGGAGACTCCTCATGTTCTCCCTACCAACTAGGTAGAAGTAATTTCAATTTTTGCAAGATTAGTTTCAATTTATGCAAGATTAGTTTCAATTTCTGCAAGTGTGATCTAGATATGTTGGTGTTGACGGGCGAAATTGATCGTCCGTCAACTGAGAGAGTGGAACCGGTCCAGGGTTGTCTAATAACCCAAGCCGTTTGGAATGAACCACCCTGACGGGTTTAACGACTCCGTTGGCCGCTCTAAGATCCTAAGAAAACCAAAGAGAAAACTAATCTAAACTAACTAATCTATCTAAAACTAATAAAACTAACTAAAACTAACTAAATAAAAGAAACTAAACTAACTAAAAGAAACAAAACTAACTAAAGCTAACTAATACACTAATCTAATTAAAACAAACTACTAAATTAAACTAAAACTAAATACTAACTACTCTAACTATTATTTACAGTCTAATAACTACTATTACACTAACTTCTAACAATTAAATATATAATTACTAGTTGGATTACAACTTATTTACAAATATACAATATCTACAAGTAGCAGATTTGAATAAAACCTGTAAAACTCATTTGATTCCTGCCCTAAGACAACGAGATATGTTTTTGTTGATTTTTTATAAATACGAAATAACATTTACTGAAATTAAAAAATCTAATATATTAAACATATAAATGAAAAACTGACCTGGAAGCGCTCCAAGTTTGCCCTGTGTATGATGACTTCGAAGCTGGTCGGAGGAAGTAAACTCACACCAAATTGATCCCAAAAGATTCTCGTAAACGATCGGTTGTGCTGCTCTTTGAGTTGGTTTACAGGACAAACAAGACATAAAAAATCATAACAATTTTATGATTTATAAATCTCTGCAATAAGGGAAACCTGTTATGCAAAAACTTATATTTGATAATTCAATCAATGAAGAAGATAAACCTGTCATTCACAAACTGAATTAAACAATTGTTATGTCTTTTATACACCTGGAAGAAACCATATATGAATTAAAATGATTAAAATTATATCATTTGCACATGATTAAGATAGCTAAAGTAGTCGTTAACCAGATACAAATTGATATACACAACATGAAACAAAATATTGATATATTGAGAAGCTAAAGCTGTGACAAAACACCAAATTCTGCTCCAGTCTGTATTAAAACTCCATATCCTTGTTCTCCCACGAATGAGGATGAACAT